>JAKXYG010000397.1:0-16252 GCA_025895645.1 Cardicola forsteri | reverse complement strand
ACTTGCAAGAAAAAATATAAAATCTAAAGGCTTCATTTTTAAAGCGGCTGTTAAGATACCTCTACTTAGTCGTGCTCATAAATTACAACAAGTGGATTTTGCTAAAAAGTACAAACATTATACATTGTCATTTTGGAGATCAATATACTTTACAGATAAGTGTGCTATATCTTATGACTTATAGACTATACATTTAAAGGTTACTTATAGTCCAAATTTTTCACTTAATTACACTTGTACCGCTATAAAAAATGCAAATCCTTTATGTATCAAAGGATATTTTGCAATTAAGCACAATTAGTCTCCAAAATGGATGCGTACTAGTGGCAATTTAAACAGCTCTAAATTTGTACAAATATTTGGAGATTTATTTTATAGTAAACTGTTTAGAAATAGTACAGGACAATTAACAATTATTCAAAATCATGCTCCTGTGCATACTTCAAAACTGGTAATGTGTATTTTAACATAACTTACAATTTATTATATGTTTACCTTATTTAGACCACAAAAATTTTAAAAAGAAAAAACTTACTTTTATTCAACTTTCTCCGTACAATCCAGACCTAGATATAATTAAAAACGTTTTTAGTATGCTAAAACGTAACGTAAACCGCATAAAAACTGACGTATCATTAAAAACGAAAATTAATTATGTTGTAAAAAAGTTGCATTTTGGATAAATTGGTAGATTCCTACCCTAAACGGTTAGCAGAGATTGAACAGAAATGTGGATATTACTTAAATTACTAACATTATTAAGTTTGTTACCTTTATTTTGTATATTTATTTACTTTAGTGAATAATACTATTTTTTAAAACCAATTATCTGTGTTTGTTTTTCAGCTTTTATAATAGTGGTATTGTGCTTTATTACTAAGACGAATACTGTTGTGTATTATATTAAGAATGTTTTTGCTAATAATATTAAATGTAAATATATTAGTAAAGTATTATCTAAGATACTTATTAACAAACGTTAAATATGTCTAAAATAAGTGACAAGTGTTACATATATTTCAATATCATAGTGGGTCAACAGTTAATTCACTTATGTTAATATTTGTATGTAGATGTAATACTAATGCAATTTTTTAATGCTTGTATGTAACATCATTATCATCATTGTTAATTACATACTTATTGGTATAAAAATAATACGTTTTATACGTGTAAAAGTTAAACAAAAACGTGGATATTACTTAAATTATTAACATTATTAAGTTTGTTACCTTTATTTTGTATATTTATCTATTTTAATAGATAAAACTATTTTTTAAAACCAATTTTCTGTGCTTGTTTTTAAGTTTTTTAATAGTAGTATTGCTAAAACAAATGTTATAATGTATTATATTAAAAAAGTTTTAGCAAATAATATTAAATAATATAATATATAATAAATAATATATAAGATATTTATTTATAAGTGTTAGATATTTTTAGAAATGTTATATTAGTATTGTCAGATATACTTAAATAATAAATTTACTAGGTTTTCAAGTCTACCAAAAGCATTGTAACAAGTGCTACATATATTTCAATATTATAGTAAGTTAACATTGTAGTTATTTATGTTACTATTTGTAATGTTATTGATTACATTGCCAACATGTTATAGGTGGTTTGGCTAGCACATTAGTTATCTTGTGTTTACAGACTCCTGCTGTTAATGCAAATTTGTTTTAAATTAAACAAGTTTTGTTAATGCTTGTAGTGTTAATTCTAAATTAGCCTTTAGTTTTAATAATAATTGCTTCCAAATATAATAATAATAATACGACTGCAACCCGGAAATAAATATCAAACATTTTAACTAACTAACTGACATTTGATCTAGTTTACACCACTAACAGTTTTTATTAACTGCCTTGGCAAAAATAAAACAATCGTTTAATTTTATTTTTTAATTAAAGACAACGTTAACATATACTAAACATTGACAATTTATTTTTTAATACTGTTGATAAACATTACTATGTGTTGATTTTGAATAGCTACGTTCTCTCAACTTAAACAAACCACAAATGTTGGTGTCATTGTTTCTATCAACATAGTTGAGTTGCCTCAAATTGAATTTGTTGCTGCTAAAAATATTTTTTTTTGTAGAATTTAACATGTTTGATTATTTAAATAAATATTTTGAGTAAATTTCCCGTTGCCAATTTGTTATGTGTGGCTGTTGGGTTAATTAGCGTTCAAGTGAGCTATTTAATATTCAAGTACATAAGCTTGATAACCCACTAGTCCCAGGGTGCTAGACAAATCACAATACAAGGTTTAAACTAAAATCAAATATTACAAATTGCACATAACATATATATAAAAGTGGGATTATTACCCACTTTATTAAATGTCTCACAACTGGACTATATTATAATTAGTTCCATAAGTCACTTATCAATCGCGATTTGGTATTGCGCTAATAATAATTATTTGTTTTTACGTTTTAGATATTGATCTACTAGATTTTAATATAAATTTATGGATTTTAAATTTTAAGCAGATAATTAGTTTTTAAGTATGTTTTGATTTTCTTTTTTATTTATTTTAAAAAAATTCAGAAAATGTAAAAACAATTATTAAAACTCAGTTTTTATAATAAAAAAATGTATTGGTCTAACCAATAAAAAACTGTGTTATTTTTTTTTACGTATGCACTGGAGCGTTGTTATACTGATTAACCTATTTTATCCTTTTGAAAATAGGCAAATATAAAAAATGACTTTATTTGCTTTTTTTGTACTTGTAAAATTAATATATTTTGTCATTTATTAAATTTAGTAATTAAAAACAAATTATTTTGTCTATTTGTATATAGTAACAAATACTGTTGTTATTAGAAAAAAGTTAATTTTAATTATTAATAACCCTTATAACCTTTATATAATGATTATTTAAAAAAATTGAAAAATAAGGTAGAGTTTATCTACAAGCGCAGTTTAAGTATAATGTGTGCTATACATAATATAAATGTAATCTTTATATAACTTTAAAAAAAAACTAAATAAAAATACTTTATTAATTTTTATTAGTTAATACATTAATGTTTTAATATTAAATAAACTATAAAACAACGCAAATAACATAGGTAGGTAATATTTTATTAAAAATGTGTGGTGATTTTTTTACAATTATTAAAATAATTAAAAATGTATTGCTTACAATTAATATCTTTAAAAAATATTGTATTAATAATTTATTTATATATTTAAAAATGTTTTTTAATAGTTTATTAAATATAAATAACAAATAACCAATTTGTGTAATTTAATAATGTATAGTAAAAATGTTAATTTATATTAATTATTAAAAATTAACATTACGTCAATTGTTTTGTTATCGGTTAAATATTAATTTTTAATAAGAAAATAATAAAAAGTTATTTTAAGTATATATATTTATATGTATATAACAATTAAACAAAAACTTTTAACTTTTCTAAAAATGTTTAATTACAATTAACAATGTTTACACAAAATGTATTATCTGTGCTACAATTAATTAAAATATAAAATATATTAAATTTTTTTTAAAATATGATATCAATTTATATGCTTTACGTTTTAATTAGTCAATAATTTTTATTATAACGTTAGTAATTTGTTTTTTAATAATTAAAAACCGTTTAGTTAATACGGTAGGCAAAGTTTTTTTAAAATTAAAGGTATCGGATTAATAAAATTATTACAAAATACTAAAAAGTTAAAACATTGTTTACAGTTAATTTTATTAATTTCATTAAAACTTTTAAAATAGTATTTTTTTTAATTTGTACATTTTTATGTTTTAAAAACAATCATTCAAGGGTGCACATGTTATGCGTTTTTTATGATAAAATAGTATCTGTTTTATATAAACCTAATTGCTGCTGCATCATTCTGGCTAAAATTGTTAAAAGAATACATTGAATATACTTTTATTAATTATTAATTACATTGTATTGTAATTTTAAAACAATTTATTATGCATGAATAATTTAAATAATTTAAATATTTTATTAACAATATTTGAAATTTAAAAATGTGTAAAAATAACAATAACTTACCGTCAAATGTTTAAATTAATAACTTGTTTTATGCTAATAATATCAAAATTTGGATGTCTGACTCTTATCAATTACAACAGGATATTAATAACATATATAAACGTTTATAATAAATGTATTTAAATGTAACCATTTCTATATTGTAAAACATTTAGGCAATTGTTTTAAAGCCCAAAGTACTCACATTTTTACAACGGTAAATTTGGTTATTGATATGGTTGTAATGTTTATTCCTTTTCTTAATCTTTTGTTTCATCATAGTAAAACAAAGCTAACCTGGTATTAATTAACTAAATTTTTTAAACGCAGTTTATGTAATATTTTTGTTAGCTGAACTCGGTCGTTTTATTAACTTTATATTAAGCCGCACTTTACAATCTGTACTAAAAATACCTTTTTACTCTAAGGACGGACATTATCAAACTTCCGATAGTGCAAAACGTTTTACTAGTTTACAACAAGCGCATAAAAGTTTTTTGAGTCTTTAAATTAGAAAATAGGAAAATTTGGAGAAATCTTATTTTAATATTCAAAAACATTAATTTAAATTAGTTTGAGTATTTATTCGTCTTTTTCAATAAACCTTATAAACAACAATATTTGGTATAGGCCACGTCTTTTAAGGCATTTATAATAGCCTATGATAAACAATATTTTATAATTTTATTTAATATTTTTTTATTATTTTTATTTATAATTTTTACCAATGGTATTTCACATTATTAAACAGAATCAAGTAGAAGATACTTGATTAATGTTTACTTAAAAGCTGAATATTGTTATACTGTTATACTTATATGTATATAAATTATTTAAACACAATAAAAAATTATGTTGAAAACAATAAATAATATTAATTTTTTGTAACCTGTATTATTATTAATTTAATAAATACTTAGAGTTATATCTGTAACATATATATATATATATATATATATAGAAGACAATATATTACTTTATTTAGCAAATATTTTACCATTACTTGTTTTCTATTTTTCAATAAAATGTTTTAACTACATTTTTAGCGGTTTAATCAAGTTTTCTGTAATTTGCTAACACGTAAACAAGTATTACTAAAATGTCTTATTATTTTGTATAATTTCTAAATTATCATTTATTTTCTACATGCAATCTAAAATTATTAATTTACTATTGTTTTGTTTTATTATTATAAAACAAATTATTTAAACTAAATCAAAAACAAATTAAAATAAATAATTGTTTATTGTTTTTAAATATATTTTTGCCGCCTTATTTAACGGATTAAATTACTGTTAAAAAGATTTTACGAATTAAACAATAAGGATTTTGGCGCTAATTATTATAAATGTTTAAATGTTTGTTTATAAAAAAGTAACAATTACTAGTTGACGTTAATTATTTTAACTAATTTATTAAATTATACAATATTAAGTACATAACCAACAGCTTCTATTTATTTCTATGTTTAGTACATTTAAATTTACGTTATTTAGTCTTTTACTTTTTTTGCTTTTTTAACATTTAATTATAAATTACTTTAGTTACAATGTCATTAACACATGTTCTGGTTTTTATAAATTACTGTTTTTATTTGTTATCAAAATATATAAAAATTTTGCAGAGTTAATTAAATATATTTTTAAATGCTTTACCCATTTAAATAACTGCGTATTATTTGTTATTAAAAATAGCATCTGGAACGCCATGTGTACGTATATCTTTAAAAAAAATATTATTTAAAGCTAATAAAAATGTAGTTGTTTTTTTTCAAACTTATGTTTTTTGTGTATATTTTATGAACAAATAATGTAGTGCTAATACTTACACAACAATGAAAGTTTAACGTCAACAGCTTATAACCATTGTTATTATTTTTATTACAGTAGCCATGTGGTCCATTATTTAAGAAATATTTAGATCTGTCTGTGTTTAATTTTTTATTAAAATTGTAAATTAATAATTTAATGTTTTTAAAAAAAAACATTTTTAACAAATTGTGTATTTGATCATAAAAAATACTATTTGTTTTTTTTTAGTAGCTCTAGGAGAAGTATATACTTGCACAATTACTATTTTTGCAAATTGAGTGTTAAATCTAGGCAAAATAATACGGTCAATATTTATTTATAGTTTTAGCTAGGTTTGTACTCCACATAGTACAAAGTTCCGTAATTGTAATTATGTTTTTATGTTTAAAATATAAAATTAAAATATTCTTGAATTTTTTATTGTATTTAGAATTATACAAAATATTTAAATATGTTTTTATTATTTTTTATAATAACAATCTACAAAAACCATTTGCGCAAATTGTATGCTTTTACATTGATTACAATTTTAACAAAAAAAATTAAAAATTAAATATCTTTGTGGCTTTTACTTAACAATGTTATTAGTACAATCATAAATGCAATCTTTACCGTTGTTTGTTAAAATAAAGTTTTATATTTTTTTACAAACAATATACGTTAATGCCCTTTTTCCTTTTTTTAGTATTAGAACAAACTAAATAATATTATTTTTGGTCTATATATATATATATTTGTAAATAAAACTAAATTTGTATTTTATGTGCTAGAGTGGTCTAGCGGTATAGCGCTGGAATTTGAATCTCGGTGGGCATGGGTTTGAATTTTATTACCGGCATTACAATGCGGGTCCACGTTTGACAACGCTAAAATAATTACTGCTAAAAAATGTTTCTAGAAAAAAATTTAAAGTAGCCAACATAACATTAAAAAATTGACATATTACTCACTAAGTGTCGCTATAAATTAATATTTGTATGAAAATATATTTTTAATTATGCAAATATTTTAATTATTAAAAAAACATTAAAAAAGGTTAATAATTTTAATTAATAATTTAAAATTATTTTGATCATTTATTATTCTAGTATATATATATATATATATATATATATATATTAAATGTTACATGTTTGTTAATAATAAACATTTAAAATTTAATTTTTTTAGTTTGCACTTTTTAAGATTTTTATTTAGTTATTAAATAATAAATGTTAATGTTTTAGTTGATAAATTGTTTTACTGTATCTCAAATCTATATTTACTAATAAAACAATAGCGTTGTAATAACTTTATAGTATTAAAAACAAAATTTAAAAAACCTTAGTATAATTAAAGTATTTTTGATATTTTAAAAATTATTTGTTAAGTAATATTTTTTTAATTAAATTTAGAAACTAGCATTTTTTTATAAATTAATATAACTAAAGTAATATAGTATATTAAATTAAAATATTAATAGCGTTTTATATTAAATGTTGTTACTTATTATAGGTTAATATATATAAACAAAAACAAAGTTACAAATAACCAACAAATACATTATTAAACATTGTTTATTTTATATACAAGTCTACAATTATATTACAGATTTTGTTTGTATCTTTTAGATTGTATTTAATGTATTTATTCAGTTTTTGTTTAAGTCTATTTTAACTAAATATTTACGGATTGTATACAGTAAATCCTTTCTAATTATAATTAACAATAGTTTTAAAAATACAGTTTTTATGTCATAAACTATTTATGGTATGTTACTTTAATTAACATTAATATTATAAAACATTATGTTAAAAGCAACTAATTAAAAAATATCAATTGTCAGTCGATTGCACATGTTATATATATATATAAAGATTTATATACATATTACGTATAAGGGTATTTTTGTCATTTTTATTTTTTATATAATTGCGAAAATGTTTTTCACAATCTGTTTTTTATAAAATGTATATAATGTATTTTAACCATACAGCCTGATAAAAACATTATTTATAATTATAAAATAATTTAGTAAATTATAATTAATTGTTTTAACATAAAATATTATGTTTAAAATGTAATGTTAATTTCTTAAAACTTATACCTGTGTCTGTTGGTTTAAAAAAAAATTATTACATTTATAATTATTTATTTTGTAATATATAGTAAAAAAATACATTTGCTTATTTAATAATTACTATGCTAAGTAATTTTTAAAATTATATGGTATAATAACAATTTTGTCAAATTTTGAAATTTTAAACAACTTAAAATTATAATAATAATATTATTAATAAACTATTTTTAAAATTAATTTTATAAAATAAACAATATAATAATGTACATTATTTTTAAAATTTGTTTATACTGTGTGGTTACTATATTTGTTTCATTTGAATTATTGTCTTTAAAAATTTACAAATAGTATGTATAATGAACTATTTAACGATTAATTTGATTATAAGTTACATTATAATTAATTATAAACTTGTTTGTAATCAGTGTATAAAAATATTTTAGTTTTATTTAAAAAAAGTTTTTTAAACAATATATATAATAAACAACAAATAATTTTTTAATATTTGTTTATTTATATTACAAAAATTAGAATGTACATTTTAGTTACAATTAATATATAATAATGATATTTTTGTAAATAAAATAATTTATCCTAAATAAAAAATATATAAATAAATACTATAGAATAATTGTAATAATATTAATACTAATGATGCAATTTTAATTTAAACCATTTTTAAAATGTAAAATAAACTAAATATTAATTAAACGTTATTACAGTTATCCTGTTTTTAATATATTACGTTTATAATCATATTGATACTTAGTAATAATGATTTTATTCTTAAATATATAAACATTAAAAATAAAAGTTACAAATTTTATAAATATTAATAACTAAGATAATATTTACATTTTTTTAATTTTACACGTTTTAAAATATTAAAACAATTACCATGCTGAGATGCAATCGAATAAAAGTAAATTTCTGTTTTTCAAATTCTACAAATCTTATAAAAGTATAATTATAAATTATGAGAGGTTAAATAAAAACCTTGTGTAGAAATTAGCAATTGTCTTATTAAAATTATAAAGTTTAAAACTAAATGCAAATAAAACATTATGTTCACATTATTAAAACAGTTTGTTTTAAAATATATTCTATTTTAAAAACAGAATAATTATTAACTATTTTATTTGTATGTGCATTATTTTAATTTTAAAAGAATAATTTATGAAATACAATTTTAATAAAATTATTAAAAATCAGCATAATAATTATTTATGTATTTCCATTATTTAGAAAATATTAAACATATATATAAAAATTAGACAGCGTATTTTGACCTGTATCTTGCTTTTATATTCTTTTTAAAAATAATGAGAAGTAAGGACATATCTACAATGTGTTCTATCTGTATGTAATTTTAAAAAATTTAGTAATTTATTTTAATAACAAAATGTTTTTAATTAAAATAATTTTAATTTATTATTTAATATAGCTTTGTTATTGCTTAAAAAATGTAAAAATGTTTTAATCTTAGTTGCCTTGTCTTACTAAATAAATGTGTTTTAAATAAAAAAAATTGTTTACACTAAAAATATACTTTATACACATGCATTAAAAAATTAAATAATATTAAACACGTAATTTTTAGTTACTATTTACTCTAACATTTTTATTAAATTATTTGTATATTAAACTAATAAACGTTGCAATTATACTTACAGCTAATAGCTATAATAAAATTGTGTTTAATTTAATTGTTATTTTTTAATTAATATGTAAATAATATTTTATAGTTACAAAGTATATATATACATATAAATTTGTATTTTAATTTTTTTTAATTTTTTTTTTGATATTATGCTAATACTTTTTTTACTGTTGTTATAAAATCATTTTCATATTAATATCAAATATTAAGGCAATATATGTTTTGTAATATTATTATTGTTATTATTATTTTTATTCCTCTTCTTTTTATTATTATTATTGAAATTTATATTTTAGTTAACTTACATTTTGTATTATAAAATACAAACAATAAAATTAGCATAAAAAATATTTTAAATAAATTAAGTTCGTACTAATTTACAAATTAAATTGCAAAACAAAATGTTTAAAAATGAGTAACGTGGTTATAAATCTCTCACACGTTTGAAAAGTAATTAAATACGTATTTATTATTGTAATAAAAGCTTTTTTAAAATAACAAACATTGTTTATTCTAAATAAAATGTAATTAATAAAATAGTATAAAACAAATAATAAAGTTTTTATTAAATATAATATATTGTTTTTATTACAATATTTTAAATTTATTTATCTAAAAACATAATATTTTAGCTATGGTAAAATTGGTTTAAAAAATTAAAATATTTAATTAAATTTTAAATTAATTTAAAACGTTTTCTAAACCCTTGCTAGAGTGTTTGCGTTAAACCAAATATTACAGAATGTTTACAATGACCAAACGTTGTATTTACTAATTAAAATTTATAAAGGAAATCTAATTTTTAGTATAATAACACTTACTAATGTTTGCTAAAATCACAGTTATAATTATATTAATATTTAATTTTTTAAATTTATTTTTATTATTTAACATTTTGTAAAAAACAACTTTATGTAAATGTTATCAATTTTATTAATTACAAAAAACATTATTATTTTAAACATGACCTAAAATTATATTATTTTTATACAAAATAATGTTACTATTACATGCATAATGTTTTAAAACATAATTATTTATAATTATTATTAGGTTTTAATATTCCTAGTTAATTAAAAGTTGATTTAAACATACATTTTTGGTCTATGTAATAAAAATAACAAAATTTCTTTGTTAAATTATACAATATAAAAAACTACTTTTTAACTATTTTTTACAAAACATCGACATAATAATTTTAAATATTAAAACAATCTTACAATTTTTTAATCAATTTATTTATATATTGACTTAATTTATATTTATGAACATGTAGTATTTTATTAAATGTTTAATAAGTTTATTAAATTAAACAATATGGAATTTTTTTGCATATGCTGTTAAATATATTTTTTAAATATACGTAGAAACAACTATTTAATACATATTATTGTTTAGCTATTTAACAACATATATTTAGTAAACTAAATTAAATTTATAATTTTAGGTGTTGTAATTAAGTAACAGTAGACTACACTTTACTTAAAATAATAAATAAACTTAATTAAACATCTTTTACAGTTATCTTTAATAAGTTTTTTATTTTAGTTATTTGATTTAATTGTAAAAAAATTAACAATTTTGCTGTTATTAACAAAAGTTATTATAATTATATTAATGTTAATATTAGATCTAACTTTAGCACTTGCATAATGAACGCGTTGTGACTAAATAATACAAATTATTTAATTTAAAAAAATAATTATGTAAATTGTAATAAACGCTCCCCTCTCTTACCCTCTCTTTATTTTTGTCAAGTAATTTTTAATTAAACCAATATTTAGTTTATACAATTGCTAAAAAAATTGGTTATACAATTTCACTTCCATCTAACATTAAAAAATATTAATTATACACTTACAAAAGTTTATAGTTACTATTTTTTCTTACCCTTTTCCATAAGGATAGATTTAATATATATATATATATATATATATATATATATATATATATATCTACTTTCTGTCGTCGTCTATTTAATAAACATATATTACATATTATTTAAAAAATTTTTATTTACATTAAGGAAGTATAACTATTTTTATTATTTAGTACACTATTATAATAATATTCTAAAATATGCTTAATTAAATTATATGCAAAAATTAATAGTGAAACAATACGATAATATATTATTTTAATTAACAATATATACACATATATATATAATTTAATATACTTTCTTTATTTTTCTTTCTATAATTAAACATTAAAATTAAAAATATTATAAAGCAATTAATAGTCACTTTTTATTTGTTTAAAAATATACATTTTAAAGTTTGAAGTTATTATAACAAAAATATTAGCATTTGAAATTTATATTATATTAATTAAAAACAAAATAAGTTAAATTTATTATATTTAAAAAATTAAAAAAAAATTTTACAATTGATTTAATAACAACCTTAATTTGGTGCAATAAAATCCAAGAATTATGTATTTTGTAACCTAGTACAATTAAAAAATTTGGCAATTTATTAATAAATGTAAAATGTAATATTTTTAAATATGTTTTAATATGCAAATATTTGGAATAAATATATACAATTTTGCATATAATATATACTTAATTATATTAAAACACAATCCTTATTTAAAAAATATTTTTTGTTAATTGTATACATGTATACTACATTCAAATTAAATGTGCAATGTTTTCGGTACTTGAGCCTATAAAACCAATAACATTAATAATATTAACTCCAAAAATATTGACAAACATAATGTAATGCTTGTGGAAAAAACAATTATACTTAAAATTATTATGTTTAAAATTTAAACATTTTAATTTTCGTTATATACAATGTTTTAAATAAAAATAATGTTATAGAAAACGTAAACTGTGAAATGAATTCATTTAGTATATTTTTTTTATTTACAAACATATAAAGAATCGGTATATATATATATATATATATAATTATATAATGTAATTAACTTAACATTTATAACTATACATACATACACATGCAACATGCATATGTTAAGTTTACGCTGAATTTAATAAAATTACAAATTGTTTTTGTACACACAAAATGTGTTTTAATGTGTGGATGTACACAAATTTAAGTGTTTTTAACATATTAAGAGTTTGAGTAGTTATCAACACTTTAAAGCAAATATCACAGTTTACTAGATGTTTTGTTTGAACCAAGTAACGTAATATTAACGAAGTGCACCAACGTTTATTTAAATTGGACTCTTTATCAATTTACTTGGGAATGTGTTTTTTGGTCCGTTCACATAAGCGATAAGTTTTCCGACCAATATATTTGTCACCGCAACTGCAAATGAACTGATAAATATAGTAGAAGGTGAAAAACATTGGTTTAGCTGGTTTTACTTTAAGCAAGTGTAGATTTGTAGTGGTACATAACATTTTTAATTAGGTCAACAAATATGTCCTTTAAATCGCACTTTTAAGCCTAAATTTTAAGAGGTTCATGACGTCATCTTTTTTAAACGGTAGTTTTATATAAACAAAATTTGTTTTCGTTAACAACGTTTTTTTTAATTGCAAATGACTTTAAATAGAAATTAATTAAATCTTTAAAATATCTATTAGTGGTTAGAATTAGTTTTGTGGCTTTTAATTCTTTATTAATAATGTCACCTGAACAAATTTTATGTACACGGTTAAATAATGTTTTAACTAGTGCACGTTTTTGTTGAATTGGTTAAAAACTTTTAAAGTAAAAATATTGCCCCGTCCAGGTAGGCTTGCGATAAAGTTTACGTTGAATCAACCCGTCATTTTTTTGTGTCAGTTTTACGTCCAAAAATAAAATTGTATTATTTTTTTTAAACTCCCATTTAATTTTGATATTGGCATAAATGTTGTTAAAAATTTACAGTAATTAATAAAAGCCTTCTTTATTGTGAGCAACAATAAATATATCATCAACGTACCGTTTGTATACAACCATGTTTTTGATTGCTTTTTTTATTGAACATATAATAATACTGCAGAAATTAAATCTAATATTTTTAGTACAAAGTAGAATCAGTTCTTGCAGATAATTAACCGGAATTTTGGTTTTGATTTTATTTGACATAATTTAGTTACTTACATAATTTAAAATTTTTTCTAAAGGTACATTTGTAAATAGTGACTTAATGTCAATTAAGGCCATTATTTTGTTCCGAACATTTAATGTATTAACGTGATTAATAAATTAAAATGTGTTTTTTAGATTATTCAGATTAATATGTTTTTTAACAGGATTAATTATTTACTTAAACCATTTGGCTAATTTATAATATAGCAAATTAACTATTAATAAAATTGGTTTAACAGGCACATTCTCTTTGTGTGTTTTTGGTAATCCATGAAATTTAGGTGTAAGGCTAGTAGTTAGTTTTAACTGTTAAAATTCCGATTCATTAATAAAAGTGTGTAACGTGAAAATTTGGAGTTTAATTTAATTCAAAAACAAATAAATTATGTTGTCCTTAGCGAATGTAGGCTTGAATTTAGGCACATCTTTAAAAATATTATTTGTTTTTTGGATATACTAATTTTCGTTTATAATAACTGTACCGGAACCTTTGTCTGGTCTAAGAATAATAATGTCCTTGTTTTGTTTGAATTTTTTTAACGCAGAAATGTGTTTTTGTTGTAAGAAACATTGTTGTAATAATTATAATATGTTATAACGATAAGCCAAATCTACAAGTTTAGCTTTAAACCAATTGTTTCGATCAAGGTTTGTTGTATTAATACATTTTATTTGATTGTATAAATTCTCAAATTCAGCTTTAACAACATTAAAATTGGTTTTGTTAAGTTTAATTTTAAAATTTATTTCAAATAATAGACCGTTAGACTGTTCACTGCTTAATGTCAAATTTGATAAATTAGTAATCGTGCTTGTGTTTATGTTATTACATTTAGCGTTAAAATCAGATTGTACTAATTTGTTTGATAACCGTTTCTCAGTGTCACAACGACTTTTCTTTGTAATATAACTCGAGAATTGAATAAACTTAATTTAACATATAATAGAAAATTGATTAATAATGTGCAGCATTTTGCGTAAGTGTTTTTGTATTGTTCGATAACTATTAAAGAAGATTTCATGTAGAATAATGTTAATCTTTTAAGATTATGATTTGTAACAGTTAGCTGGTTTAGTTTTTAGCATTTTACAATTAAAAAAAAAGTTTTACTTTTAAAAACTGTTGGTACATGTTTATTAAACACCTTTTGGTAAAGATTTTACATTTCAAATTAATTATTTTATCCAATACTTAGATAACCCACTCAAAAAGTCTTTGTTTTAGCAGTTTAAAGCATTAGGTTCCCTTTATAATTCCAAACAAAATTAATAGAAAACGTAAACTGTAAAATAAATTTATTTTGTATATTCTTTTTAATTACAAACATATAAAAAATTAGTATATATATATATATAATTATATAATGTAATTAACATAACATTTATAACTATACATACATACACATACATATACACAATTTGTAACTTTATTAAATTTAACGTGGATTTAACATATGTATGTTTCATATGTGTATGTATGTATAGTTATAAATGTTAAATTAATTACATTATATAATTATATATATATATATACTAATTCTTTATATATTTGTAACTAAAGAGAATATACAAAATAAATTTATTTCACAGTTTACGTCTTGTATTATTTTTGTTTGGAATTATAAAGGGAACCCAATGTTTTAAATATATAATTTAGTTTATTGTTAAACAATTTATTAATTACATAAATTATTTTAAATGTTGTTGGCTTTATTTAATTTTACATTATTGTATTTATTTTACAATTATACTGTTTTTAATATTAAAGTATGTGAAAAAACATAACATTGTGGTTAAAGCATTATTGTTTTGTATTTTACTTAAAATATAATATTACTTACAATAAAAATCTGTAACGTAAAATGGTATCAGCTAATAACTAACATTCAAAAATATTAATTAATTAATATATTTTAATTGTTTTTTTACAAACATTTTATTTATTAAAAACTTTTATTTTTAGTTAAATTTAATAACTTATAATTACTAACAATACATATTATTTGTTATGAACTATACTTTTTTTATCTTTTTATTTGTTTAATGTTTTCTACTTTAAATGTTTTACAAAAACATATTTTAGCAGTAAACATTTTAACGAGAGCCAAACGTGGGCCCGCATTTTAGTGCCGGTAATGGAATTTGAACCCATGCCTATCAAGGTCCGAATTAGAGCGCTGTACCGCTAGACCACCTCGGCAATTTTATACTAAATATATAGTTATAATTATATTTATATTACTAGTATTTTATTTATATTTTAATTTTGTTATTAATAAATAAATATTTTACAAAAAAAATTTTAACAAAGAAACATTAAGTGTAGTACAATAAAAACTGGCATTTAATGTTGTTGATGCAATTAGTACTATGCGAAACTATGTTTGAGTCTCGTGGTGTAATAGTAAAGCATGCCGCTTTTGTTGCATTTAATGACAATTAACTATTTAAATAATATACATACATAAATATTTTTTTAATTTTTTAAAAATTTTGTTTGCTACTTTGAATGTTTTACAAAAAAACATTTTTTAGCAGCGAAGCCGAACGTGGGCCTGCATTTTAGTACCGGTAGTGGGATTTAAACCCACGTCCACCGAGGTCCGAATTTGAGCACTGTACCCCTAGACATATATAATC
>JAKXYG010000398.1:0-11599 GCA_025895645.1 Cardicola forsteri | reverse complement strand
AATAACTGTTTAGCGTCAACAACCTATAACTATTATCATTTATGCTATCAGCATAGCCATGTGGTCCAACATTTGAAAAGTACCCAGATCTGTCTTTGTTCAATTTTGCATTGAAATCACTGATCAAAATTTTGATGTCTCTACTTGGCACATCATCTAACAAATTTTGTAATTGATTATAAAAAACATCTTTTTGATTTTCTTCAGTAGTTTCAGTAGGGCATAGACTTACACAATTGTTACTTTTGCAAATCTGGTGTTGAATCTAGCTGTAATAATACGGTTGCTCACAGGTTTTTATCCAATTAAAGCTTTAGCAGCATATTTACTCAACATAATACCAACTCCATTAATATGATATTTTTCATGTCCAGAATATAAAATTAATGTATCTCTACTCTTGAAATGACCTTGGCCTTTCCATTGCATTTCGCTAATACCCAAAATATTTAAGTTGTAAATTTTTATTTCTCGAAGGACTTGTTCTAACTGTCCAGTACAAAAAAGTGTGCGCACATTCCATGTTCCAACACTGGTTAAGGTTTTGGCATTAAAGATTCTGCAAATCGAAGATTGAGCTTCCTTTTTGCTTTCACTCAACCCTGTCATTTGTGTAACTCTGTCATTGAGATACGCGCAATTACTTCTTTGCCGCTGTTTGCTGGAATGGCGTCCTCTTATTGTTTCCGTAGCAGTACAAATTTGTTACAGAGGCCAGGTTGCTAACCTTGCGCTCGAACCCTTCTTCTTTATCCAGGCTTGGGACTGGCTAAATTGAATTATTTCTAATCAAAACTAGGCGGAGTTAGAGAACATAAGACAACAAAATATTTACATGTATTTACACATTCTGCCAAATGTTTTGTTTGTGCCCATAAAACATTTATGTTAATCAAATTTTCTCGAATAGTTCTTAGTCAAGTTTTTTTTGGCCTGCTACCTTTTTTTACTATTTACAAATGTTTATTCCAAAACCGTTTTTGCTGGTCTTTCGGGCGGTAAACGTAGAATTTAACAAAATAATTTTTTTGTTTAATTGTAATAATGCCATAGAGTAAACAAGAGTCAATTCTTTTTATAATCTCATCATTTGAAATGTGATCGTGTCAGGTAATTTTTAAAATACTTTTAAGACACCGTTGATAAAATACATCTACTATCTTATCAATCTTGTCCGTACGTTTCCAAGTTTCACTTCCATATATTGCCGTAGAAATAATTGTTAATGTGTACAAACAAAGTTTTGTCTTTAGGCGAATAGAAGAATATGACCATATTAATTTAATTGAAAACTGACATTGCTTTTCCAAGTTTTTACCAATGATGCTCCCTAGGTATGTAAAGGAATCAACAGTATCAGTATTTTGTCCACTAATTTTAATGGGCAAATCATTGTTTAATTTTTTGCATAACATTTTTGTCTTTGAACAATTAATCCGTAAGCCAATACGAAAACTGATATTACTGAGTCGTGTTGTTATATTTTGCATTATTTCTGGAGTTCCACTGAGTAGATTAATATCATTTGCAAAATTAAAATTTGTTAATCTGTCATGGTTCCATTTAATACCATAAAACAAATTATTTATAAATTGAGTTACAATAAAAACAAATAACAAAAGAAACAAAAACGGTAACAAAATACATCTTTGACGTACTCTCGTGACAATTTCAAACATACCAGTATGACCACGTTTTGTTCGAACACAGCAACTTAAATTTTGGTAAAGCGAACGCATAATATTTACATATTTTAACGGTATTCCGTAAAACTTAACAATTTTTTACAAATGTTGTTAATAAACACTGTCAATAGCTTTCATAAAATCAATAAAATTGATTGTTAGTAATTGCTGAAATTCTTGAGTTTGCTCAATAATGTTACAAAGGGTGAGTATTTGTTTAATACATTTTTTGCTGCTGTCTTATCTGCTTCTCTGCATTTGTTTTCTAACTAGTCATTCTTATCTTTGCGGCAACATTTTTAACTTTTTTATCTAAAATTTTATATTTATTATCAAATATTTTTTTAAATAACAGGATTGTTAGATTGATCTGTCTCTAATTTTGTTTTCTTTCTGAAATCAACTAAATTCTAGGAGATTGATGAAATGCATTGTTTTTTGCGTAAGTAGTATAACTGCATTAATTTTTTAAATATTCGTTGCATCTGGCAACATTATTTTCACTACACATATTGCATTGTGTTTGTTGTACTTGTAAAAGTTTAAGTACTGCAATTTAATTACTGGTTTACATTCAATTGTATTTTTGCATTTAATAAATTTAGTTATAATTTATTTTTAAAGTTTGTACTAATTTTTACATTTTAATTAAAACTATGTATTTGTTAAAATTAAAAAAAAATGTATTGTTAAATTTAATATTTTAAAATATATCATTAATATATGCATGTTATTTAACAATATAAATTTATACATTTATTACTGCGTACGTTTTTACATTTATATAGAAAACAAGTTTATATTAGTTTTATATTAGAAAAAAATATCTATATTTTTAAAAGCAATTTTGGTATATGAAACACACTACAATATAAATATATATATATATATATATATATAACAATTTAATACTGCTTTGTTTATTTTATTGTTAAAGAACGCTTTTTAATAAATTTGTAAATGTGTTACTTAATTTTATTAATTTGATTGTTTAATATTATGTAGAAGTTTAGGAGTTAATTAAGTTTTAATTGTAACAACGGTTAACCGTTTGTTTAAAATTTAATCTTATTATATTTAAAGTGAATAAGCCATTTTATATTCAATTAATGCAATATTAGTATCAGCCTCTACAGCATTTACTATTAATTTAAACAAAAGTAAAAACAAATTTTGTTACTATATTACAGTATTGTAATTATACAATAAATTCAGGTTTGCATACAACATTTTTACAATTTGTGAATTTGCATTTAAATGTATTTTATTTTAGCAGCAAGCAAGTTATTTATGTTTAAGTTGTAAAAAAGTGGTTAATTTTAATATAAACAAAATAATTTGTATAATGTTAAAACTTATTTTAATTTTTCTACATATTATTTGTTTTGTACTATAAAAAACTAAAAAAATATTTAAATTTTAAACTTTATTTTATAAACATAAAATATTTATTTTACGATAAGAAAACATACTAAGATTTTATAATCTTTAGTAAAAGATTAAAAATTATTTATTAAACATGAAACAATTACCTATATAAATAAATATATATATGTATATATATATATATATATATATATATATATATATATATATATATATATATATATATATACAAATTATTGGTTTATACTTAAAGCAAAAAATAACCTTATGTTTTAAAAATAATATATAATTATTATTTAAACAAAGGTTACTGTTATATTTTGGTAATAGCTGACGGTAAAAAATAAATTTTATACATATTAAAAAGATAATAAAAATTTTAATCTATTTTTTTCTATATTATAATCCTATTTAAAATTTTAAAATGTTAGCAACAAAAAATATTTATTTTAAAATTATAAAAATGTTGTTAGTATACAAATAAGCAAAATAATTTTCAAGTTTTGAAATGTATTTTAATATTAATAAATGTTTATATAATTTGTGCATTTCAACATTAAAAAACATTTTAAAAACAGGTTTGCTTAATAAAGTTTATTTTTTAACAAAAATACATTTGTTCTTCAACTTCTAAATTAATTAGTGTTAAAAATATTGTTGGTATACTAAAAAAATATAGCAATCACATAACATGCTAAAGAACTTTATTTTAACTACAAAACGTACAACATTATGTAATAAATTAAAATACAAATATAATTTTACAGATAAATATTGTAGCTAATAAAATGTTACATAAAACATTAGCTCATTTATAATCTAAGATTTAGTAAAATTACTAACATGAAATATAACTTATAATATATTTAAAAATTTAAAACATATTTAATTTTTAGGGTTAATAAATTGTTTTACCTATAATTTACTACAAAATATTAAATAATACATAATATGACTTGTGTTTATAACGACTTGGCTTGAGTGTTTTGGTATGCTTTTAATTAAAATGCTAATACAGTTTTATGTTATCTAATTTTTAACAAAAAAATTAATTTAGACAAATAATTTAAAAAATTTAAATATGTTTATATAAGTTAAATTTAATAAAACTAAGCAGCAAATAACAACATTTGTGTTAATTAAATTATATAATTCAACAAAATTTATTACGCGGGCCCCTGAATGAAAACGCTATGTTTTTATAAAAACGGAACTAAATACTTTTTACCGTTAATTTTTTAATAAATTTTTTTAAATATTTAAATATTTTACTTCAAAAAATTAATTTTTTACTACTTTTTTATTAAATGGAATTAATCAAAATTACACATTTATTCTTAAAATCCCAATTTTGACAATGTCCAAATTTAGTTTTAAGCAGTTTTTCTAACACACTAAAACATACAATTGTTTAAAATAAACGTAAATTTTATTATAGTTGTTTTCAAAAAGTTTTGAATTTAAAGTTACTTAATAAGATGTCCATACTGCTGTTACTGTTATTAAAGTGCAGGTCAATACTTAAAAAATATTAATCTACAATCTCTCATGACAAACAAATTACATATGAACAGCTGTGTAATATGAATCCCAAAATTATGGTAAAATATATATATATTAAAAATAATTTTATAGCATTTAATTGATTTTCTATATTTTGATTTAATTGAAAAGAAGTATTAAAATACGTGGGAGAGGCCTTAATTGTTAATAAAAAATACTGTAATAATCTTAAATTAAAATTTGAATATTCGCAAAATGGAATTGAGTGCTTAACTGTTAATTGCAGAAATAAATATATGTTTCACTGTAAAAATATTGACATTATAAATATTTACATAGCACCTTCTACCAGCATTGTAGAAATTAATTATTTTTATGATCAATTGTTTAATTATCTTATTAGTGTTGATAAAAATTTTTTAATTATACTAGCTAGTGATTTCAACCATGCGAATACTAACTTATTCAAACTAATAGGTCTTACTAATTTAGTTAATTTTTTTACAAGACTTTAAAAACAACTACATTATATTTTTACAAATGTTTTGGATTATTTTATAGTAAAATAACATGCACGTTTTTCAACATCTGACCACTGCGTAATTTGTCTGCTTTCAAAAATGTATTTGAAGCATTATTATTCAAAATATTTAAAGCCTATTTTTAAATTATTTATACATGTGCGAGATACATTAATTTCTAATGTAGCATTACTTAAATCCGCACTATTAAACATTAATAACATTAATTGTAACAATTTAAGCCTAAATAATGCTATTGAACTTTTTACTGACTTTTTAAAACTTTTATTAAATCTTTTGTCTAGTAGTTAATGTTGAAATTACAAAAAACAATAATTCTTTATTAAATCTTAAAAGATTTGGACAAGAAAAAAAGATAGCATATAAATCTAGTCAATATACTAAATAAAAAAAATAAAAAAAACAAATTAAACTAAAAATAAACAAACTTAATAACTATGCTAATAATTATTTTTAATCAAACCGTCATTTGCAATCTATTTGAAAATATATTAACATAATTTTTAACAAATCAAAAACAAATCAAAGTAAAATAAATGATAAAAAAATGAATAATTACTTTATTTTAAACAATTCAATTATATTAGAATTTAATTAATTAACTAAAAATTATTTAACACCTATCATTAAGTTTAATATTTAAAAATTAATTAACAGTTGTAAAACAAAGATATCACTTCGACCTGATGGAATAAGTTGCAATTTATTAAAGCTCTGCATGCTAGCAATTGCTCCATTATTATTTACAATAATAAACAAGTGTATTATAAATCGTGAAGTAGCTTATACTTGGCGTATCTCACAAATCACATCTATTTTAAACGTTTCTGTCCTATCAACAAATCCTAAACACTATTGCCTAATTGCTTGCACCTTAGTGCCAAGGCCATCATATTTGTTTAAATTTGTAAATAATATAGTAGTGTGCACAAACAGTTTGTCAAACAATAATCTAAACAATTTAAAAAAATATTAATAAAATTGAACAATGGTCTACTAACTTTGATCTCAATTTAAATCCATTAAAATGCAAGTTTGTTTATTTTACAATGAGGTGTCCAAGAGAAAAAATAACATTAAACAAAACATTTAAGTTAAATTAAACAAACATATGCACCTATAACAAAATTAAATATTTTGGTGTAAACATAAATTGCACACTTACTTGGTGTAACCATATATTTTTAAAAACCAAATTCTTATACTACTATATAAGAAGATTAATAAAACTTAATGTTAACAATTGTATTACTAAATTGTTTATTACATAATGTTTTTATCCTTTAATATTATATTGCTCACATATAATTTTTTCTGGTTTGTTAAAGCAGGATTATATTATTTAAAAAAAAAACATATTATTGGTATTAAAATCTTCTAGAATAATCTTGTTAATAAACATTTTAAATCCTGTATACAATTAGCATCAAGGATTAAAAGTAATAACAATTACCCACTACATGCAGTTTTTAAAAATTCTAAAGCTTCTGGAAAAACAAAAAAAACTTACCTGCATATAAAAACCAAAACTAATTAATACAAAAAATAATATCTGCCTTACCTATCCAGAGTATTAAGCAATCCAGAATCAAACAAAATTAAACTACTAAGAAACCTATTACAGTAGGAATTGTTTCATCCACGCATTTATTTAAACTAATTTTGTTATTTTACAGTATAATGTAACAAGTGTATCTTATAATGACTTATTCTATGTATAGAATTTAAAAAAAAAATTACATGCATACTGTATGTATTGACTATATGTAAATTCATTAATATATGACATTCTATGTTATTTTGATCCCATTAATTCTATAATTACTATTTCTTATATTGATGGTAGAAATGTATTTTACGCTAAATGTATCTCTAGTAAGATATTAAAGTTTAATAATTCTAATACTACTATTAATAATAAAACAATGTATTTTATTATTTTTAAGTTAAAAAATAATTTTCTTAACAACCGAAAAATAAATTATTAATATTTTTAAGAAAATATCTAAAATATTATTAAAAACATTACTGTAATTTTTAACTTGTTTTAACAAGATATATCATAATTTAAAATGCATGCAAATATTAATTTTTAAGTTAAATTTAACAACAAATCAATATTTTAAAGTAAAAAATGACGTAACGTTTTTAAAGTAATATTACAAAAATCAGTTTTAAAATTTTTAAACATTTTTGGTTACTATGGTAACTTTTAAGTATAAAAATATTAAATAAAATATTTACTTCATATTAAAATGTTTTAAAAATAAATAATTAATTACTTGTTCTATATAAAATATAGATTTTCATTTTAATTTTATGAGGTAATAAAAACAAATTTTGTGATAAACAAACGTAACCTTATAGTATTAAAATGTCTTTTTGAATAATTATTTAAAAAAAATTAATTAAAAAATTACTGATTATTATTATTTAAAAAATGCTAATTGTGTTTAGTTATTTCTACGTAAATATATATCAACAATTAAATATTCAACCTTATTTTAAATTCTTAATAATTATTTTTACCGATAACCATTAAAAGATAATAAACTAATTTAAATTAAATTAAAAAAAATTAACACTAATTTATTCAAAAATTGTAGAACACATTACATTAAACTTAAAATAAAATGCGCATAATGAAAAAATATTTTTAAAATAAACTAATTGTTGAATATTCAAAAATACACTGTAAATTTGTATGTATATGTGTGAGCAATTGTTTTTATTTAAAAATTATTATTTAAAAAAAATTAGGGTTTAGCCATCGCATTACTAGTGTACGTATCAATGTTATACATTTGTAAAAAAAAATTAGCAGATTAATCATATTTTTGTAATTTGTAAAAATAATTGTTATTTTAAAAACATAAGAAAATATTTTAAAAACAAAAATATTTAAAAATGTTATTGGAATGGCATACATTACTAATTGTAGTTTGATTGTTCATTTTCTGATTATGTTTTACGTCTACATTTATCAAAGTAAACCCTGAAAGAAAAAAATACATTCACATCGTTTTTAAAAAAAAGGAGGTGTTAGAACGACACCGAACTATGATCGATAAGTGACTCATCGGACCAATTATAATGAAGTCCGAGTGTGGGACAGACAGTCAGTGGAGTGGATATCAAGCCCACTTCTATATATATGTTATGTGTAATTTATAATATTTGATTCTGGTTTAAACGTGTTTTGACTTTTTGTTTCAAACCCTGGAACTAGTGGGTTAGCAAGTCAAGTATTCAGACAATATGTAGCTCGGTTGAACACTAATCGGCCCAACACCCAGGCATAACATAAACTACATGTAATTAACAATTATTTAATTTTTTCATAATTAATAAGGAACACAGTAGTACGTCTGTAATGTTATTTTTTTTTTACACTTTTGTAAAAACATTAACGTAAAAAATACAAATAAAAGTTTTAAGTTAATATTACTTAGTTACTAAGTAAACAATATAAATGCGTTAATCTTTTAATTAACATTGAATAAATATTGTAGAACTGTGTGTATAAACGTTTTTTAAAATAAATTTTATTTCAAAAATGCAATTTTGTTTGTTGTACTTTTAAAATTAAAATTTTTATTTTTGTTGTGTTTAGTTTATATTGCTGCAATTGTTTTATTAAACTATTTAAAGCATTTTAATTTTGTTTTTAAATTATGTCCTTGTTGACAATCACGTGTTAAAACGGTAGCGTTAGTACAGATTAACCACTGGTATTGTTAACAATAATGGGATAATTTATTATCTTTGTATTGAGACAGCAGTAACATATTTAAATTAGAAAATTTAATTGTTTAATTTTATTTTATATTGTTTTTTACTAAAACATTTATTGTAACAAAAATATGTTAAAATAGTAAACTATTTAAAAATACAGTGCAAATTTGTAAATATTTAAAATAATTGATTTTAGAAACAACAATATTAAAAAAATTAATCGGAATGGCATACATTACTAACTGTAGTTTGATTGTTTATTTTTTTGATTATGTTTTACATTTTATTTTGTTCTTACTGTATTTAAAAATGTTAAATGTTTTATAAAACAGATCTTATACACGTTAAAAAACAATATTGATTAAATTGTGTATTTTTAAGTATTGGTTATTACAGTGTTTAATTAAATTTATTGTAATATTATTACTATTATTGTTATTATTATTATTATTATGATTTTATAATTTTATTGACTTTAATATTTTTCTAATAAAACATAAACAGAATAATTTTTTTATTTTTTTATTAGCACTAAATGTATACTGTAAAATTTTGTGCAACATCGTTTTGTAAAACAAATTGTATTACAAAAATTGCTCTTCTGTTTATTGTTATTTCAGAATTTAAAATAATTTTATTAACATTATTAACACGAATTTATTATTTAAAAAGATAAACTTTTACAATAATTAATACCTACGTGTTTATATTTATATAAAAAGCAAGTTTACACAAATGTAAAAAAACGTAGATATTTAAAAAAAAAAACAAAATAATTGTATTGTTTAATAATAACTTATATTGTAAATAATTAATACATTTATAGAAGTAGATAATAAAAACTATATTTTTATATTTTAGTTTATAAGTAATATTTTTTATAATTAACTTTATGCTTTCAAACTATAATTTTCTTTATTGTTTAAACTAGTGTTGTAGATTTTATTTTTGTATTACATAAATAATTTTTTTAATTTGTTATTTAAAAATATTTGTGCTATTTGCGTTATTTTTAAATAAATAAATAAAATTATAATTATATTTTTGTTTGTACAATTAATTTATTTTGCATAATATTGTTGGTTACAAGCATATAAAATTTACAATATATATACGAAAACGTTTTGTGTAGTAACAAACTTTTTGTGCACACAATGTAGGCTTATGTGTAAATATAAACAAATTAATTTTTTAACATATTTAAAGCTTGAAAAATAATTAACTATTTGTTTATAGTAAATGGCGTAGTATAAAGGGGTATAAATCTATGCACAAAAACATTTTATTGCTGCATTAAATAATTATGTATTTTTTAAAATTTTACTTTAATACACAAACACTGACCTGTTTTGTATTATTTTTAAAAATCTTTCTGAATTATGTATTTGTTTAATTTGCATATTTTATTTCATTATTAGCATAATTATTAAACATATTAAAATTCTTATCAAAACGTTTATTTAATAGTAATATTTATTAACAACATTATTTTACATATTTTAGTTTCTATTTTACCACATAATTAAATAACGCATATATAGATAGCAATTTATTTATCTTGCAAGTTGTTAGTTAATTTTATTTGTTAATTTAACTAACATTGTTTATTTTGCAATATATATATATAAATTTTAATATATAAAATCTAAACAATTTTGTTTAAGTTTGTGTAACGTGTTGTTTGCAGTTAATTAAAACGTTTTTTTTACTAATTAACAAAACCATTACGTGCTTTAATTTATCTGCGTTTAATTAAAAACCCTGTAATTTATATTACAATACATGCATATTTAATGTTATTGTAAATGTTTGGTACACTAAACTGTTAAAATGTTATAAAACATTATTAAAAAATACTACGTTGTTTTTTCAAATATAAATATTGTTGAGTTTTAAAGTAAATAATGTACTATATAGGTAATGACTTTTTATTAATATTATATACAATAATAAAAAAAGTTTAGTATAAAATACATTTATTATATATACTTAAAATTACAGTAAATTTTATAATAGTTTTAACAATAATGTTAGTATTTATTATGTTTTAAATATTAAATTCATAATTAAATAAAATACATGTAGCCTCAAACATAAGCTTATTTATTAATTATTACAATCAATTATAAAAATAAACGGTTACATTTAATTTAAAATTTGTTTTAAAAAAATGCAAAACTATTATATATTTACATTTAAATGACAAATGTTTAACATTATTTTAAATATTATAATAAATGTTAAATATAAAATTACAACAATTTACATTTTTGTGTTGTTATGGGCTGTTGAAAATATTGATTTAAAATTTAATTCATTATTTTGTATGTTCTTATAGCTGATAGAATGTATAAATATAAACATTTTAAAAAACGTAGTTGCAATTAACAGAACAAAATAATGTTTTATAAATTAATTAATAAATCGGAATTAATTTTAAAACTTAATCGTAAACCTTTTGTTTTTAAAAACATCAAGAAAACATTTTTGTGTTTACTTGTGTTGTTGAAAAAAAGTTTTATTACTGATTTTATGTTATAATAAGTAATAATTAAAATAAATACTATTATTTTGTAAATGTAGCTATGTATAAATATGTTTACATATACAGTTAAAAAAATTATAATTAAAACAAAAATATATCATTATTTTATATTATAATTAATAGAAAAGTTATATTTTAAAAAACGTTAATTTTATTTTTTATTTGATTTCTGTAACAGAAATGTAACAATCATAAAACAAACT
>JAKXYG010000430.1:0-188858 GCA_025895645.1 Cardicola forsteri | reverse complement strand
CTCAAATCCTCAGGATCATTAGCATCCCAGGCACAGATGGTTCTATTAAGAGAATAAACTCTGATGAGCTTATTTTTTTCAAGATTAGCAAAATGTATAAGCCATTCAACTGTTATACTTTTGGAGATTTTTTAAACTAAAATTATCAAGGGTTAAAGTGGTGGTACAGTTATATCGCTTTACACTTGGTCTCTGAGTCCAGGATGCACTACACGGCAGAGTTATCTCTTTATTAGTTCCAATATTGCATAGCATAGACGAAGCAACATGCATGTTGCGTATGTGTATGTATGTGTAATTATTAATGTTAACTTAATTACGTAATATATTTTTATGTATATATATATATATATATATATATATACTGATTCTTTATATGCTTGTGACTGAAGAGAATATATGAAATGAGTTCATTTCACAGTTTACGTCTTTTATTATTTTTGTTTGGAATTATAAAGGGAGCCCAATGTTTTAAATTGCTATCGTTTTTGTTAAAATATACAAACACTGAGAAAGGGGTGTTAATAATTCAAAGAATTAGAGGAAGACAACAACAATAACAGTTGGTGGCGGAGGCGCCTCCTCATCAATTCCAAGTTCGCATAGCATGCAAATTCCTATACGAAGAGGTTGTTGGATGCGAATTAAACTTGGGGGGGGGAATAAACAAAGCTTATTGGCTACAGGATAAATGAAGTTTCTTAGCTAGAAGACCGCTTCCTTGTGACGACACCAGTGTTCACAGGAATTGATGGGGCGATCTTCTTTAGAGTTGATGCCAGTTGACCGATCCACATACGGTAAATGGATACCTTGAGATACCTTTTAAGTATATTGGGTGTATACTGGTACTTACTCACTAGGTGGAAGTTTACTGAATGTCCAATTATTACGCTGTGCACTTAGTCTCTGTTGTTATTAGTTTAGATATCTGTGGGCACCT
This sequence comes from Cardicola forsteri, assembly GCA_025895645.1. NCBI lineage: Eukaryota > Metazoa > Platyhelminthes > Trematoda > Strigeidida > Aporocotylidae > Cardicola > Cardicola forsteri. The sequence continues at coordinate 187,915 of JAKXYG010000430.1, read as the reverse complement.
AATCCACATGGAGGAGGAGCAGTCAAGAATATTATAATCAGTGAAATTTAAGTATTACTCAAATCTTTAAGATTATTAGTATATTATTATTATTATTATTATTATTATTATGCATTTATCCAACTTTTAACTAGCGCTCTTCGAACTCAATTTGTTGGCTGTGAACAGGACGTCGAGTATCTCGCAAAGATGCACTGTTTACGCCAAGCGTTTACTTACATTTTTAGTCGTCCTGAAGCCACCAACTGGATTGTGTCGATTGGAGAACGCACTATCTTTCGATTACTCCATTGCCTTGGTTATCCCAATAATGATTTTAAGGAAGCGTACGAGTAAGTTTGTTTTAACGATTTATAAGTTGTAAGGATGTAAATCAATAATAATACAATAATAAAAGTTAGTTCTAGGACACAGTTTTGGTCCAAATGGCGTGAAGACCGTCCTGAACAGCATCCATCCAAGTACGTTTTGTGACTGCCTTTCCTCTTCTTCCAGTCGACATTTGGACAAGCTAAGGTTACGATACTTGAGATTGCATTAGGATTTTTACAAAGAACGTATCAAAACCAGCGCAATCTTTGTTGTCGTGATACCAATGATAGAAGATCGTGAAACTGGAAGTCATCTCAAATTTGACAGTTGCTGATTTTTTTTGCCAAATTCGAAATGACCTTTAATTTTATGATCTTCCTTCGTTGGTATCGCGACAACAAAGATTGCGGTGGTGTGGACACATTCTTTGTAGAAATCCTGATGCATTCTCACGTACCGTAACCTTGACTTGTCTAAATGCCGATTGGAAGAAAAGGGCAGGTGGTCACAAAACGTACTTGGATGGATGCTGTTCGGAACGATCTTCACCCTATTTTGACCGGAACTTTATCTTGGAAACAATGGCTAAGTCGGTTGGACTGACATATCCCTACACGCATCCAAAAACCGTGAACAGTGGAACAATGGATTGTAAAAACTAACATTTTATAAAATTTATATCTTTTATTATTTATTTTTATATATGTATACATATTTTTAATAGTATAAATTATTTTTAGGCATATAGTTTGCTGGTTTTTTTCAAGTTTTGAAAATGTCCATATTCATGCTTTTGACTTAAATTGGAAATTTATAATGATATTGGCATGAATTGTTACTTTTATTAAATATTTATTCATACTGTCAAGATGATATTTAACGAATACTTTAGTACAACTTACATGTACTTAATATAATTAAATGGTGTCATATATATATATATATATATATATATATATATATATATATATATATATATATATATATATATATATATATAGTTACAAGCTGCTGTCAAAATTAGTGGTGTAATCAGTTCGTTTTTGTGGCACTATTTGATTATATGAAGTACATCTACTAAAATGCTCCAGAGGTTCTGTTTTAAATATGAAATAGAATAATTTAGCAATTTTAGTGCTACCTTAAACAAGTGCTATTTTGATTCTATTTTCATAGTTTTTTGATGTTATTGGCAGATGAGATAAGTAGACACTCGGGGGTATTTAAGGTATCTTAAGGTATACATATACCATATGCAACCGTTGAAGAACGTGTCCAAACCAGCGCAATCTCGTCGTGACACCAATGAAGGAAGATAATGAACTTACGGAGACAAAAACCTGACAAAAAAGTTTGGGTGCCGTTTATTAGCCAAGAAACTTCGTTATTTTTCTACATTTGTTACGTTTATTAAAATCATTGAGAGCCATTGGTTGATAGGCTGTACCAATATAGAATCAATTAAGAGATATTCACATTATTAGCTGGAGAAATGTAATTGGACAGATGCTGCTCGGGACGATCTTCACGCTATGTTGACCGGGACTTTATCGTGGAAACAATGGCTAAGTCGACTGGACTGTCATTATCTCTACACACCTCCGAAAACCGTTAACAATAGAAGGGAATTATCCGAGAAGCTGTGAGAACTGGGAATTAATCAAAGAGGTGACCACGCCATTCACTTTGGTTGTTGATTGATTCATTGATTTATTCTGGTTGGTGACGTGATCACCTCTTCATTATTTTCTATATTTATTCAGCATGTTAAATGATCGACTTTGATGGATTGATAAGCGTAACAAACGTGGAAGAATAACGAAGTTTTTTGGCTGTAGACGGCATCCTTGTGACATCACTACTATTTGCAAAGATTGACGAGGTCGCCCGATTTTTTGTTAGGGTTATCTCCCTTAGCCCAAAGGCTACATATGGTATACGTGTACCTTAAGATACCTTTTAAGTATCTTGGGTGCATGTTCGCACCCACCTGCTAAAATTGGAACCCAGTTATAGCGTTGTGCATTCGGTACCTGTTGTTAATAGCCAAGATATATATGGACACAGTCCAGGATGTACCACGTGGAGGAGGAACAGTCATGAATATCACCATTATTGGAAATAGAGACTTTATAAGCATTACTCAACATCCTCGTGGATCATTAGCATCCCATTGGTGTAGGTATTGTAGCTCAATGCTAATGATTCTGAGGAGGGATGCTAATGATCCTGGGAAGGGATGCTAATGATCCTGAGAGGGATGCTAATGATCCTGAGGATTTGAGTAGGGATGCTAATGATTCTGAGGATTTGAGTAATACTTATAAAGTCTCAATTTCCAATGATGGTGATATTCCTGACTGTTAGTCCTCCACGTGGTGCACTGGAATAGGTGCCCCTAGGTATCTAGACCAATAACAGCAGGGTCCGAGTGCACAGGGGTGTAACTGGGCTTCCGCTACGGCGGGTTGGTGCGAACATACACCCAGGATACTTAAAAGGTATCTAAAGGTATACGTATACCATATGTAGCTCTTGGGCTAAGGGAGATAACCCTGACAAAAAATCAGGCGGCCTCGTCAATCTTTGCGAACAGTGGCGACGTCACAAGGATGCCGTCTACCAGCCAAGAAACCTTGTTATTTTTCCACGTTTGTCTACGCTTGTCAAGCCATCGAAATCGATCGTTCTACATGTATAAATATGGGAAATAATGAAGAGGTGATCACGTCACCAACCAAAATGAATGAATGTAGCTCAATGCTTTGTACAATTTATCTTTATTTCAGCCGACTTGTCGAATTCGTTCAGTTGCAGTGCGACGATCCTAACAGTGACATGACCAACGAGTTGCTGATGAAAGGCCTTAAATCGGCCAACTTTTATGACGTCGTATTCGACTACTTTTTGCTCGAAGCGTTCGAAGTTCTTGCCAATCCACCATCGACCGTTATCTCCGTCACCCGCCATCGTTGGCTAAGCGACAACTTCAAGCGCTGCGCCTTGGATTCGACGATTTGGACAATTTTGTTGGCCAAACGCAAGTTGCTCAAATTTCCCGACGGCTATTTTGCCCATCATTATTCCGTCGTTGGCACGCTTGCTCCGGCGCTGGCTTGGGGCTTTTTGGGACCCGACGAAAAGCTGTTCGAAGTATGCGACCGCTTTCGGCTTGTCGTGATCGAATTCATTCGCGACATGTTTACTTCACAAAATTTGGCTGGTTTGGCCCATATAAACCATTCATTCGTGTCCACGGCAAATGGATCGCTGGTGGAAGGCGATTTTGGCGATTTGACTACTGTCAAGTGTTCGACGGATGACGACGAAAGTGAAACATCGACAACTGTCGCTGAAGGTCACGAGGTTGCCAAGGTCGATGACTGTCGTCAAGTGGGATTGCGCTACTCAACTCTGAACGAATTGGCATCCGATTTGTATGTCCTGTTTGACGTCTATTCAAAGAGACTGACGAATATGTTGGTTCGCGAAGCTATCCAAATGGACAATCCGATGGATGAAGAATTACAATTTAATCCATTGCAGCCAAAATTGTGAATTATATATATATATATATATATATATATATATATATATATATATATATATATATTGATGACATTTACTCATTATTATTGTGATATATTTATTCAAAGGATGAATAAAATTGTATTTAATGAATGATATATTTTTTTAATCAGTTTGGTTATGTGTTGGATTTTGGACGAGTTTTTTTAAATAATTGTCTTTGTTTGCTTATATTTAACAACAACTTGAATGCGCTTTGTTTGTTTGAATCGATTGTAAAAGAAGTCTAATTGGATGTCATGTTGGAAGGGGAGTTGTTTGAAACGCATTTAGCAAGGTTTTTACAGAAATACTTTAGGGTTCAAATATTGTAAAAGGTATGCGGTGCTTTATTCTTTATTTTTGTGCAAAATGGTTTACAAGTTTTTTTTCCTGGCGAAAATAACTAAAGGGGGATGCCAATTCCCAACGATGATTATGTGTAAGAGAACAAAGGTTTTGGTAGCATTTTTGAACTGATTGTAATAATAATAATAATAGTAAAAGTAATAAATAGATTTTTATTAAAGGAAGAATTATCCTATTTTTTGTTTTTCATAGTCACTTCTTCATTATTCCCTATATTTGCACAGTATATGAAACGGTTAATTTTGATGGTTTGATAAGCGTAGCAAACGTAGAAGAATGATAAAGTTTGTTGGCTGGTAGACGGCATCCTTGCGATGGCGCCACTGTCAGGGTTATCTTCCTTAGCCCATAGTATACATATGAATGCCGGGGTGGTCTAGAGGTACAGCGCTCGAATTTGGACCTCGGTGGGCATGGGTTCGAATCCCACCACCGGTACTAAAATGCGGGCTTACGTTCGGCTTCGCTAAAATGTCCACTGCTGAAAGATATGTTTCTCGTAAAACATTCAAAGTAATAAACATTAAAAAAATATGGTTAGTTTGAATGTATGAGGAACTGAAATATTACTGAATAATAATCACTGAAAAATGGTGAAATGAGCCTAACCACCAGCTCACCTAATGCGCATCCTCGTCCAAGACTTCGTCAAATAATCACATGTATATATTTAGCGTTTCTCAAGGTCATCTGCAAACTAATTTTATATTATTATTATTTATGGTTATTGGCTTAGATACTTCAGTAGAAGTAGCTTTCTTTAACATTATCATTATCATTGTTATTATTATTTTAAAAGCACTCTCGTCTTTAACCTTGTGTTTCAGAATAACGAAGTTTCTTGGCTGTAGACGGCATCCTTGTAACATCACCACTATTCGCAAAGATTGACAAGGTCGCCTGATTTTTTGTTAGAGTTATCTCCCTTAGCCCAAGGACTACATATGATATACGTATACTTTAGTATACTTTTTAATTACCTTGAGTGTATACTTATACCCATTCGTCATAGCGGAGGCCCATTAATATCGCTGTGTACTCGGTTTCTGCTGTTGTTAGTTTAGATGCCTGTTGGCACCACGTGGAGGAGGAACAGTCATGAATATTACCATCATTGGAAATTGAAACCTTATAAGCATTCTCAGGATCATTAGCATCCCATCTTTTCCCGTAAACCAACCAGTTGGAATTGTACTTTCACTTTGTTACTGGTTATGCTGTCACATGTGTCTACACAAGGTTGCCAACCTTGTGCTCCAGCTAACCTCTTCTTTTTTTCAAGCAGACTTACAATTGTCTAGTATTTGTGTTTGGTTGTTACATTCCGAGGATGCTGAGTAATGCTTACAAAATCTCAATTTCTAATGATAGTGATATTCCTAACTGTTCGTCCCCAACGTGGTGCATTCTAGACTAGGTGCCCCTAGGCATGTAGATTAATAAGAACGGGGACCGAGTGCACAGCGGTATAACTGGGCTTCTGTTTTGGCGAATGGGTGCAAGTGTAGATTTAGGGTACATTAAAGGTGTCTTAAATGGTATCTTATGGTATATGGTATACCATATGTAGTCATTAGGCTTAGGGAGATAACCCTGACAAAAAATCAGACGGTCTCATCAATCTTTGTTACGCTTATCAAGCCACAGAAGTCGATCGTATAAACATAGAAAATAATGAGGAGATGATGACATCAAGTCACTAACCAAAATGAATGAAATCGCTTTATTGTAATAATGATTGACCACCTTTGTTTTAGAATTCGTTGTCATTCATGGATTCGGATACTACCAAGGCAATCTACTCCGCTTTGTCTGTAACGCTCGAATTGGACAATGAATGTCGACGACAAGCTGAACAACAGCTCAAGGCACTGGAAATTTTGGAGTGTAAGTGATCCATTGCCTTATTCATTCATTATTTTAATATCTGTACGGCATATCAACGATCGATTTTGATTACAAAAGTGAACATTCCTTTCTCGTCATTGGTTCTTACTGTGGATTCTTACAGGGTCAGAGATTATGAAGCTCAACAAATTCGAGGCAAGATGTTTCAAGTATATTTGACACAATACCTATCCTCTGTATTAGACGAAAATATCAATGTCTGTTAAATTCGAGATGACTCCCCAATTTCACGATTATCGGTATCGCGACATTTCATTTTTCATTTTGGTTGGTGACGTGGTCACCTCTTCATTATTTCCCATATTTATACGACATATAAACGATTGATTTCGATGGCTTGATAAGCGTAGACAAACGTGGAAGAATAACAAAGTTTCCTGGCTGGTAGACGGCATCCTTGTAACGTCGCCACTGTTCGCAAAGATTGACGAAGCTGCCTGATTTTTTGTCAGGGTTATCTCCCTTATCCCAAGGGCTACATATGATATACGTATACATTTAGATACCTTTTAAGTATCCTGGGTGTATGTTCGCACCCACCCGCCGTAGCGGAAACCCAGTTATACCGTTGTGCACTCGGACCCTGCTGTTATTAGTCTAGATGCCTAGGGGCACCTAGTCCAGGATGCACTATGTGGAGGACTAACAGTCAGGAATATCACTATCATTGGAAATTGAGACTTTATAAGCATTGCTCAAATCCTCAGGATCATTAGCATCCCAGGTATCGCGACAATGAAGATTGCACTGGTTTGGTCACGTTCTTCGTAGAAATCTTGATCCAATCTTGCGTACCGTAGCTTTGGCATGTCTAAATTCCGATTGGAAGAAGAGGAAAGATGGTTATAAAACGTACTTGGATGGATGCTGTTCGAGGTGATCTTAACGCTATTTTGACTGGGAATTTATGCCTTCGAAAACCTTGAACAGTGGAAGGGATTATAAAGAATGTTATACAACCATATAATTAATATTTATTGTTTTTCATTATTGTTCAAGTTGACTTGATTGTAGCCTATTTTATGTTGATACTTTAATTCTATTAAGTTGCAATTTATAAAGGGAACCTAATATTTATAAATTGTATGTACTACTTAATTGTCTAATAAGTAGTACAATTAATTATTTTTTAAATTATACATTTTAGCCTATCCTTTAAGTTTGCTTAATATCCTAATGAATGAAGACGTTTCCAATGCGATTCGAAATCTGGCCGGTCTCACTCTTCGAAATTATATTGTAGATCACTGGAGGGAAACGGATTTGTTTGGTTTAATACCACCAGAAGTCAATGAAGAGGTAGTTCATTTTTTAATTATCGATTTGGTCTTTTTTATGAACAGGTCATTTCATTTTTTATTTATTTGGTGACGTGATCACCTTTTCATTATTTTCTATATTTATACGGCATAGCAAACGATCGACTTCGATGGCTTGATAAGCGTAACAAATGTAGAAGAATAACGAATTTTGTTGACCGATAGATGGCAACCTTGGGATGGCGCCACTGTTTTCAAAGATAGACGGGGCCGTTTGATTTTTTATTAGGGTTCATTCCTTTAGTAGATATGGTATACGTATGGTTTAAGATATCTTTTAAGTATTATGGATGTATGCTTGCATCTACCCATCCACCGTAGTGGAAACCCAATTATACCGCTGTGCACTCAGACCCTACTGTTATTAGTCTAGATGTCTGGAAGCATCAAGTAATACTGTTGTGTACTCGATTCTTGTTGTGTTAGTCTTGATGCTTGTAGGCACCTAGTCCATGAATCGCCGCTAGATGATAAAACGAACCAAGGGAAAAGGTTGCGAAAGAAGGAGCCAATAAGAGTCAGATAAACTTTTGTGTGAGTATGTAATTACTCGTAAGTTGGGGATGGAAAAGTTTCAAAAAGTGTGACCAAATTTGCACGATGAGGCAATACAAATCGTATAATGCAATGTCAATATTGATTTTTCCACCTTATGTACATTTTCAAGGTCAAACAATCCCCAACGTGACTCACTCAATCACGGAGGCTGACCAATAGGATTTTTTAAAATTCTTTTTCTCTTGGTTGGTTTTATCATCTACCGAATCGCCATGTGGAGGTGACAGTTAGGAATATTATTGGAAATTGATACTTTATAAGCATTACTCAATTTCTCAAGATCATTAACTTTATTATCATATGAATATTTAACAGAAATCGGTATTTTTAACGAATAACCATATATATTGGTGAAAGGATGCTAATAATCGTAACGATTTGAACAATGCTTAGAAAGTTTCAATTTCAAATGATGGTGATATTCCTGACTGACCATAATAATAAATTTTGTATCGTTTTGTTTATGATCCCCCCACCGCACCGCCGCCTCCGCCGCTGAAGACCAGGGTACACATCCGCACGTGTTTGTTGCAGTTGATTACTCGTCAAACACCATCGAACGGTCCAATTTTCAAATCCGTCGAATCGATCTTTTGCTACATTTCGATGGTTGATTGGCCAATCCACTGGCCGTCTATGTTCACCGACGTAATGCACGCCGCCAAAAGCATTCCAGTCGGTGTGATCGAATCGAATAGGCATGCTGTCGATCAGTGCATGCATATATTGTCAAGTAGGCTCTTGGTGACATTTAGTCACTTGTACACTATTTCTCCCCCTAATTGGGATGCCAATAATCCTGGGGATGTCGAGTAATGCTTAGAAAGTCTCAATTTTAATATTTCTGACTGTTTGTCCTCCACGTTGTGCATCCTGGACTAGGCTCACATAGACATCCAGATTAAAAGCAGCATGGATTGAGTACACAGCGGTATAACTGGGTTAGCGCTTGAGTGAAAGCCGGATACTTTAAAGGTATCTTAGGATATACGTGTGGCTAAAGGAGATAACCTTGACAAAAAATCAGGCAGCCTCGTCAATCTTTGCGAAAATTTTGTTATTTTCCCATGTTTGAATTTAATTAAGGCAATCGTTTTTGCTATATTTTACCACATTAAGAACCAATAATAATAATTTATTTTCTTTTGGTTGGTGACGTGGTCACCTCTTCATTATTTCCCATATTTATACGACATGTAGAACGATCGATTTTGATGGCTTGACAAGCGTAGACAAACGTGGAAGAATAACAAAGTTTCTTGGCTGGTAGACGGCATCCTTGTGACGTCGCCACTGTTCGCAAAGATTGACGAAGCCGCCTGATTTTTTGTCAGTGTTATCTCCCTTAGCCCAACGGTTACATATGATATACGTATACATTTAGACCCTGCTGTTATTAGTCTAGATGCCTAGGGGCACCTAGTCCAGGATGCACCACGTGGAGGATTAACAGTCAGGAATATCACCATCATTGGAAATTGAGACTTTATAAGCATTACTCAAATCCTCAGGATCATTAGCATCCCAATAATAATAATAATAATAACAATAATAATAATATTATTATTAATAATAATAATAAGGATAATAATAATAATAGTAATAATAATAATAATAATCCTCATGGAACGTCTTCTTATTGTTGTAAATTTGTTACATTTTATTGAAAAGTTAGTCATATTTGATGCCATTCGTTAAGTTGGCTGACTTGATCTAGACATATCTCGACTGCCAGTTTTTGGCTTCTGTCTCAATCCAACCACCAACACGATGTCAGCACAATATTGTGATTTATGGGCTCTACAACACTGCATCTTACAGTAGGTGTATAAAAAGACAGCTCATAGAACTCCCAACTCTATTCTTTTTTCATTTTGTTTATATTTGCTACTTTGAATGTTTTGACGGGAAACGCATGCAGTGGACATTTTAGTGAAGCCGAACGTGGGCCCGCATTTGGTGGGCCGGTGGTGGGATTCAAACCCCGATGGCCATCCAGATCCAAGTCGAGCGATTTGCCGCTACACCAATTAATTTTGTTCCTATTTTTCAACCCTTTACAGATTTAAGTCTCCGCTTGTCTCCATTCGATGTGCTTCCCATCATACCTTACATAATGCCCGACGTTGTACGCATATTCAATGACAAACAGGTATTTTTTTATTATCATGTATATAGTTACATACACTGGAATCTATACCTACTCAAATTCGAGTCCATCTTTGTATCAGTAGATCACTCAATTTGTTTTAGTGAAGATTATTAGTGTATTAAGTACGTAATTGGAGACAACTTATGATGGAGATATTCCTAACTGTTCCTGGACTATGTACTTATACATTCATAACAACAAGGACCGAGTACGTAGCGGTATAACTGCGGTTCCGTTTTGCCAAATGGGTTCAAGCATACATCCAGGTATCTTACATATTTTACGGCAAACATCTTTTAGCAGAGGATATGGGAATCGAGCCGAGCGCTGTGGCGCTGGACTATTCCGGCAGTACAGTTTGTGTCGAACGAATGACTACCGATCTTAATGGGCAACCACGCTCTGCTAAATCTTGGGATGCTAATGATCCTGAGGATTTGAGTAATGCTTATAAAGTCTCAATTTCCAATGATGGTGATATTCCTAACTGTTAGTCCTCCACGTGGTGCATCCTGGACTAGGTGCCCCTAGACATCTAGACTAATAACAGCAGGGTCCGAGTGCACAGCGGTATAACTGGGCTTCCGCTACGGCGGGTGGGTGCGAACATACACCCAGGATACTTAAAAGGTATCTAAATGTATACGTATATCATATGTAGCCCTTGCGCTAAGGGAGATAACTCTGACAAAAAATCAGGCGGCCTTGTCAATCTTTGCGAACAGTGGCGACGTTACAAGGATGCCGTCTACCAGCCAAGAAACTTTGTTATTCTTCCACGTTTGTCTACGCTTGTCAAGCCATCGAAATCGATTGTTCTACATGTCGTATAAATATGGGAAGTAATAAAGAGGTGACCACGTCACCAACCAAAATGAAAAAAAGAATTAATGGGCAACAATTATCGGTGTTCGAATCCTCTATTTTCTAGTCAAGAGACCGAATAGTCCAATGATAACAACCTTGGCTCTTTCAATTCAAGATTGAATGGTCTCGTGCTAGAACATTCTTTGTGATTGGTGACCTGAAGTCACCTCTTCATTATTTCTATATTTGTACGACACATTGAACGATCGATTTTGATGGCTTGATAAGCGTAACACAAACGCAGAAGAATGACGACGTTTCTTGACTGGTAGACGGCATCCTTGTAACGGTGCCACTGTTCGCAAAGAATGACGAGGCCGCCTGATTTTTTGTCAGGCTTATCTCTCTTATCACAAGGGTTACACATGTCAATACGTATATTTTAAGATACTTTTTAAGAACCCTGAGTGTATGGAAGCAATGGAAGCACAGTTATACCGCTTTACATTCGGTTTGTGCTAGTCTAGGATGCACAATATGGAGGAGGAACAGTCAGGAATATCACCGTCAATAAAAATTGAAACTTTATAAGAGCATTAGTCAAATAAATAATAAAGAGGTGACCACGTCATCAACTACAATGAATGAAAAATGAAATCAGCGGTGCGTAGTTGGTTGCTTGTTATTTATTTTATATATATTCGGCACTTTGAATGTTTTACGAGAAGCAGTTGACATTTGAGAAAAGCCAAACGTAGGCCTGTGGTGGAGATCGAACTCATGCCCACCCAGGTCCACATCGAGTGCTGTACCGCTAGACCACTTCGGCACTGTGAATGGAGCTTCTAACTATTTTGGCATTGCTTTACATAAATATGCAATCTTGGAACCAATTTTTCATTTCATTGATTTTGGTTGGTGACGTGGTCACCTCTTCATTATTTCCCATATTTATACGACATGTAGAACGATCGATTTTGATGGCTTGACAAGCGTAGACAAACGTGGAAGAATAACAAAGTTTCTTGGCTGGTAGACGGCATCCTTGTGACGTCGCCAATGTTCGCAAAGATTGACAAGGCCGTCTGATTTTTGTAAGGGTTATCTCCTTTAGCCCAAGGGCTACATATGATATACGTATACATTTAGACCCTGCTGTTATTAGTCTAGATGCCTAGGGGCACCTAGTCCAGGATGCACCACGTGGATGACGAACAGTCAGGAATATCACCATCATTGGAAATTGAGACTTTATAAGCATTGCTCAAATTCTCAGGATCATTAGCATCCCTGGAACCAATGATGATGTGGGCATGTGTCCTTGCCATTAACTGGTGTGGTTGACGTTCTCGATTGGTGACAGTTCGTTTGGTAGCCATTTTTATTTACATAATTACTATTGATGTGCTCACATTTTAGAAATTCAGTCTGGTTTCCAGGCGTTGTGCTATTGATGTAGCAGACAATATTTTGTGCAAAGCGGTTAAAGCCAAAAATGCGGTATGTTGAATACAAATGGATGCTTTTAATGTGTATTACTATTATCATAAATACTATTTATTATTATTGTTATTTATAAGTTGAAAAAATGTTTCAATGTTTTTCTTAACCGACTTTTGAGCATAAGGTTCGAACCCTCAAAGCTTCAATTCTGTGTTGGCTTTCAAGTTTAAATTCACCCATCTCAACCATTTTAGTTGAACTCCTGGATAGGATCCTACTGATCCTGACGATTTGAGTAATGCGCTTTTACAGTCTCAATTTCCAATGATGGTAATATTCCTGACTGTTCATCCTCCACATGGTGCATCCTAGATAAGGTGCTTATTGACATTTTGACTAAAAACTGCAGGGACTGAGTGGACAGCAGTATAATTGGGATTTCACTGGACTTTCGCTAAATGGTTGGGTGCTAGCATGCACTCAAGTTGCTTAAAAGGTATCTCAAAGTATTCTTTTTCCATATGTAGCCGGTTAGGCTTGTGGATCCGTCAACCGGCATCAACCCTAAAGAAGATCGCCTCGTCAATTCCTGTGAACACTGGCGTCGTCGGAAGACAACTGTCTTCGAGCCAAGAAAGTTCATCAATAATCGAAGTTAAATTCGCATTTGGCAACCTCTTCATGTATGAACTGGGGGATGCTATGCAAAGAGGTGGCTATATCACCAACTTTTGCTGTTATTCATTTATTCATTGTAATTGGGGGGGGGTGTAGTTGGCCCTTTGATTATTTCTCCATTTGTACAGCATAGTTTACAAGCGTAACGAACGTCGTATAAGAACGAAGGTTTTCGTCTATTAGATAGCATCCATGTGATGGCGCCATTGTTTACAAAGATTGACGATGCTCCTTGATATTTTTTTAACGTTATCTCTCTTGGATTATCAGCTATACTTATTCTAATTCTCAAGGTACTTAAAGTCTATGCATTCATTCGCTAAAGCTGAAGTCCAGTTCTTCTGTTGTGCATTCGGATGGAATCAGAATTGTTACAATGACCGGAAATTGAGATTTAATATATATTATATTATATTATATTATATATATTATACAAAACCCTTTTGCTTTAAAAATAAGCATGAGGCAATACGACAACAATTACAGCAAAACAACAACAAAGTCTCGTTGGCATTGAAGATTCTGTAAATCGAAGATTGAACTTCCTTTCGGCTTTCACTCAACCCTGTCATCTGTGTAGCTCTGTCATCCAGATACGTGCAATCACTTTTTTGCCGGAATGGCGTCCTCTTATTGTTTCTGTAGTAGTATAAATGTTTTACAGAGGCCAGGTTACTAACCTTGGATAAAGATCCAGACTTGGGATTGGCTAGATTGGTTTATTTCTGATCCAAACTAGGTGGAGTAACAATAACAATAACAACAACAACAATAATAATAATAATAATAGTAATGTATCCAAAATTTGTATTTTTATTTCAGGAAAATTTTGGTCAATTTTTACAAACATACATTGGACCTTTGCTGGGTTTAGTTGTTGAAGAGTTAGTCAATCTGAACGATGATCAGTTGAATACTGTTCAGTGCAAGTCCAAATGTCTTTCGGTATGTGTTGATATTCTGTTGAAGTTCTTTAAGATACCTATGAAGTACCCTGGATGTATGCTTGCACCCACTCACAATTATACCACTGTTCACTCTCTCTCTCTACTGCCATTAGTCTAGATGCTTCTAGGCACCTAGTTCAGAATACACTACACAGACGATAGACAGTCATGGATATTATCATTGAGACTTCGTGAGCATTACTCAAATTCTCAGGATCATTATCATCCCAAAGAGGATCAGTAATGAACCGATCTAACCAAAGCCTAAACCTGGATAAGAGAAGAGGACTTGTGACAGGAAAGGAATCCGACAGTAAAACATTTAGGCCAAATCTATTTTATCGTTACAATACTCGAAATTCGTTTGATACAAGATTAAATGGGGCAAAATTGATCTGAAACAGTGACCCAATGCAATAGTTAAAGAGGATATATATATATTAGATAAATCGATAAATTTTTCGTCTCATTCAATATGCATTCATATGGGCAGTGTTAGACGAAGCACATTAAGATAGTAATCAATTTCTTGCCATATTCACACTGTGGCATAGCGATTGGTTGAGTTAACTGTAATAGTAGATCACATGACTTCAATTACATGCCGATCGTTGCCGACATACATAATAACACTAACGAAGATGCTTTTACTCATTGGTTAACCGATCAGCTGTTGACAAACGTGTGCTTGAACGGTGCCGATTTTGTTGCTACGCACTTCAGCCCGATTCTGGATCAGCTGATGCCCCTATTTTTGGACTTGTTCGGGTTTTGTGTCAAGCACGATGTGATTAACGTCGACGAGGAGGAGAGATTGGCACGCGTTTGTTATGACGATCCGTACGACGGTGAGTTTGTTGTTGCCGAGGATGCTTACTAATGCCTCAAATTTCAATAATGACATTTTAGCGAAGCCCAATCGTGGGTCCACATTCGGTAAGTCGGCGGTGGTGGATATGGGTTCGATCATCACCAAGCGTTGTACCGTTAACATTCAGTGTCTCTTACTATCTCCATCAAATGACAATCCTTCACACCATATACAGTGCCTTGTATTATTAACCAAAAAACCGCATTCAGCCTTTTAAATAATCTGAGGTTCGTTGTATCATCGCTAGGAATGCTAATGATTCTGAAGATACTGAGTAATGCTTACAAAACCTCAAATTCCAATGATGGTGATATTCCTGACCGTTTCTCCTCCACGTGGTGCATCTAGACGAATAACAACAGTGCACAGCGCTATAACTGGATGCCATTTCAAAGTATCCATTTACCATATGTGGCCGGTTAGGCTTGTGAATTCGTCAACCCCAAATAAGATGGCCTGGTCAATTCCTGTGAATACTGGCGTCGTCGTAAGGAACTGGTCTTCTAGTCAAAAAACTTTATTTATCCCCCCCCCCAGTTCAATTCGCATTTTCACAGTCGTTACGTATAGGAATTCGTGATGCATTGTAGATGGCGTATGGCGATGAGTTGACCGTTTTTGAGACTGGCTGACAGCTGACAGTATCCTTGTGACGGAGCAGATTGACAGGGGCGTTTGATATTTTGTCAGAGTAATCTCTCTCTCTCACTCTAACGGCTATATATGATATAGGTATACTTTCAGATACATTTCAAGCACAATTAGGTGTTGTATGCTTGCATAAATGCACACGTGGAAGTGATGGTTAGGAAGATTATCATGATTGGAATTCGAGTCTGTATAAGTACCTACTCAAATCTTCATAATTATTAATATTTCAATGCCTATCAACGTATTTATATATTCATTTTTAAATGTATTTATAATGTTTTTTTTATAATGTTTCTATTGACTTGTAAAAAAATGGCAACATTGGCACATTTTTGTATATCAAGCGTCTCACTGATAATGATTTTCAATGCTAAAATTGATTGTTCAAATTTGAGCACACTAAGAATGACAATTATTGTTTCAGTTTACATTTGATATAGGCAAGCTGTTTTTGGCACTACGGGTAAGGATATTCCTTGTGTGTGTGTGTTTGACCGAATAATATTTACTTGACACTACAGCGACAATCATACACACACACACACACATATATATATATATATATATATATATATAGTCATTAATTTAATTTAATGCTTTAATCGATAGATTAATGTGTTAATCGATGATTGATTTTTTTGTTTGCTATTAAATATATATTTAAATGCTTGATATTGAAAACCTGCATTGCGATTCTAAGTTGGACTGAATTTTGAACAAATCAATATAAATAAGTAGACTTTTCTAAATTATGACCTTCCAATTGAATTTGAGTAAAGGTAGAATTGAGAGCGCGACACTATACAATTGTAGACTCGATATATATTGACCTGACAACTAGTTACGTAGTGTTTTCAATTGTTGAACAGATGGTACAAGTAGACACGTTGTCGTATGAGAAAAATTATCAATACAATGAATTTTGACTTTATTTGCAATGATTGTTATTTATTAAGCCACAAGGCACACTATTCACATAGCCTTTTGGAATTCTAATGATTCTGAGGATGTTGAGTAATGCGCTTATACGGTTTCAATTTCCAATGATGATGATATTCGTAACTGTTCATCCTCTATGTGGTGCATCCTGGACTAGGTGCCTGTAGGTATTTAGACTAATAACAGCAGGAACTGAATGCTGCGTATTGTAGATGCAATCATGCATCCATGATACTTGAAAGGTTTTTTAAGCTATACGTATATTATATGTAATCGTTGGCCTAAGGGAGATAATTCTGACAATAAAAAAATTAGGTGGCTTGATCAATCTTTACGAACAGTGGCGCCGTCAAAATGATGCCGTCTACCAGCCAAGAAACATCGTCATTCTTCTACCCTTGGTACGCTTATCAAGCCATCGAAATCGATCGTTTAATATGCCATACATACACATATATACAGCAATAATGAAGAGGTGATTACACGTTGTCAACCGCATTGAATGAATGATGATGTTGGTTAAGTTAAGGACAAAACAGAACAAGATTGATTCAAACCATTATACTTTCAATTAACTATTAAAAGTCTTTTCAACTTTTATTGAATCATACGTTCAAATATTTGCCATTCTATCTTAAATGCCATCCTCTTGGTGTTTCTTTAGCAATATTGATTTTTCAAATACTCTACTTTCTCAAGTCGGTTTGGGAACGGCTGCACCTAGTGGTAAAATACGGACAATTTGAATTCAAACTTTTGTATGTCATTTGTGCTAAATATCATTCATTTTGGTTGGTGACGTGATTATCTCTTCATTATTTTTCATATTTATACGGCATATAAAACGATCGACTTCGATGGCTTGGTAAGTGTAACACAACGTAGAAGAATAACGAAGTTTCTTGGTAAAGATTGACAAGGCCGCTTGATTTTCAGTCAGGCTTATCTCCTTTATTCCAAGGGCTACATATGATGTATCTATACCTTACGATACCTTTTAACTACTCTGGGTGCACCCACCCGCCGAAGCAGTAGCCCAGTTATACCGCTGTGCACTCGGTCCCTGCTGTTATTAGTCTAGATGCCTAGGGGCACCTAGTCCAGGATGCACCACGTGGAGGACTAACAGTCAGGAATATCACCATCATTGGAAATTGAGACTTTATAAGCATTACTCAAGTCCTCAAGTTCATTAGCATCCCGCATATGTATACGGTATAGCAAACGACGAAGTTCAATGGCTTCATAAGCGCATCACACATAGAAGAATAACGACGTTTCTTGGATAATAGACGGCATCCTTGTGACGTCGTCACTGTTCGCAAAGTTTGACAAGGCCACCTGAATTTTTGTCTTTTTCAATCCAAGGGTTACGTATATTTTAAGATATCTTTCACGTATCCTGGATGTACGCTTGCACCCATCCGCAGAAGTGGAAGCACAGTTATACTGTTGGACACCCAGTCCAGGATGGACCACATGGAGGAGGAACAGTCAGGATTATCACCATTATTGGAAATTGAGCATTATTCAGCATCCTCAGGTTGATTAGCATTTCAAATAAATGTCATTTTAATTCAGCCGATATTTTTGTTTCTCGATGAATGTGTGCGAGTAGCATTGATTATCTTTGTGTTTCCACCCCCTTCCCCAAACAAACGTAGATGAACCGCATATATATGACACGTTCGTCGGTGCTGTACTTGACTGCTTGTCAGGTTTCATTTCGTCGCCGCATTACAAGAATCGCTTTGAATTGGGTCTGGACGAATTTTGTTTCTACATCTTCCAGTTGGCTCAAATGACTAAAGAATGTGTACGTTGTTTGAAAAAACAATTTTATCTGTTGTTTCGGATTTATTATCTTGCTGAGGCAAGAGTTCACTCTTTAACAAAGTCGAGATGACTCATGGCGAAACTCAGCTGCAAGGTGAGGGCATTGTGTTATACTGGCCGTTGACTAGCTTTCAATGTGGTCCAGCGGTACAGCGCTCGAATTCGGACCTCGGTGGGCATCGGGGTTCGAATCCCATCACCGGCCCACTAAAACGCGGGCCCACGCGTTTGGCTTTGCCAAAATGTCCACTGCTGAAAGATGTTTCTTGTCAAAACATTCAAAGTAGCAAAACATTAAAAAAATACTGTACCGAGATTTAATTTGGGATGCTAATAATTCGAAGAGTGTTCACATTTTTCTGTTTTTTATTGACGATTTTAACTGGTGTTCCCGCAAGTCAATATTTGGTGGCTGTGCTATTGTTATGTTGGCACTGAGTAGCTTCCAATATTGTACAGAGTAATTTATGGAAACACTCCCTTTTGCATCGTTCTAGATGTTTTTATTGTGATTTGTGTGACACAGTCACCTCTTCATTCATTTCTATATTCACACGACATAGCAAACGTTTAATATTGATGGCTTGATAATCGTAACAAACACGTAGGAAAATAACAAAATTTATTGACTTTTTGCAAAGATTAACGAGGTCGTCTGTTTTTTTCGTTAGGCCTATCTTTCTTATCCCAACGATTACATATGGTGTACGTATTTGTGTAGGTACAATTAGTATATGTTTGCACCTAACTGCCAAAGTATAATTCCAATTATAGTGCCGTGCACTCGGTCTCTACTGTGCTGGTGAGGCTTTTAGGTGTACCTAGATCAGGATGCACTGCACGTTGGAGTAACAGTCATTGGTATTTGATCGCCTGTATAAGTATATATTGTTAAAGAATCAATTGGAGGACACCATTTCATTCAACTACGTCAAAGACGTGGTAACAGCATGATTCCGATGATGGGGTTTGTCGAAATGCAAATAGAATTTCAATCTTCAATGTACACGATCTTTAAAGTCAAAAATTTAGTGTACAATTCTAAGGAAGCATCTTGTTGCTCTGTGCTTTTCAGAGCGACAGGGTTTTGAGATAAATAAACGAATATTACTCAAATCCTTAGGTTAATTGGCATTTGTTTGAAGAAAAGCTATATATTAAAAAAAACAATGTTGTTATTTAGTATGGATTTTTAAATGGCATTTTAAAAGAGATTAATTATAGATTTCAATTTGTTTACATAAATTTTTATTTTCTTGACTGTAGGTCGATCATTTGACATCCTCGATCGAAGATTACACAAGTCAATTTGAAAGAGAACAGTCCACTTCGATTGTGAAATTGATCAAGGTGCGTTGTTCAATACCTAATGATGCTGAGGATGCCCAGTTATACCTATAAAGTCCCAATTGCTAAAGATGATGATATTTCTGACTATTCCACCCCTACGTGGTGTCTGCTGGACTGAATGGCGATTAGTATCTGGACAAATAACAGAAGGGTATAACTGGGCTTCTGCTACGGCAGATGAGTGTAAGCATACATTCAGGATACTTAAAAGGTATCTTAAGGTATACATATACCGTATGTTGCTGTTGGGTTATGGGAGATTATCAGGTTTTGTGTGAAACTATTGGAGGTGATCATTTTCTATGCTGTACAAATATAAATAAATAACAAAAAGATGTTCACTCCATTTGTCTAATGGAGACAACCCCGATGGAATATTAGACAGATTCCCTAATCTTTGTCAACAGGTGCCCTGTTTATCAGCGATGTTAATACTTACCAAGCTTCAAATTCAAATGATGGCGCTATTCCTGGTTTCCTCCACTTGGTGCATTTTGGACTGGGTGCTCATAGGTATCTGGACTAAGGACGATAGATACCGACTTCACAATGGTCTTTCACTGGACTAAGTGAATGGTGCTAGCTTACAGTTGCAGGTATGTCAACCGGAAGGAAAGTAGATAACACCAAGAGTTAGTGGCAAAGTCCCATCTTCATTAATTCCAAGTTCGCATAGCATCTCGAATAATTATTCATGGTTTTCGGAGTCATGGTTCCAAGATATTGTGAAGATCGTTCCAAACAGCATCCTTCCAAGTACGTTTCTGACCACCTTTCCTCTTCTTCCAGTCGGCATTTGGACAAGCCAATGTGAGATTTAGTCAGAATTTCTACGAAGTACCTGTCCAATGTTCATTGTCGCACTACTAATGGTGGAAGATCGTGAAATTGAAGGTCATCTCGAATTTGGTAGTTGCTGATCTTTTAAGTTCAACCCTTACTATTATATTTCCATACGTGTTTGTATTGTTTCGTTGCAGAAAATTGCTACAACTTTTCCAAATGCACCGGCTGCGTTGAAGCGTTCGATGTGTCGCATCTTCATCTTAGCCGAAGATGTCCGCAACAATGGCAATCCTGACTGGTATGTCCATTATTGGTTATTGTCATTTGATTTGACTAATCATTCTCTACGTGGTGCATCCTGGACTAGGTGCTAACAGGCATATAGACTAATAGGACCAGGGATCGAGTGCACAGCGGTATATCTGAGCTTTCACTGGACTGTTGGTTAGTGAATGGATGCCATCATACTCCCATAATGTCTAAAACGCATCCTACAATCTCTTGGTATATGAATTTGGGATGGTACGCGAACTTGGACGAATGAAGGGTTGTGAATTTGATTCATTTTGGTTGGTAACGTGATCACCTTCTTCATTATTTCCCATATTTATACGACATGTAGAACGATCGATTTCGATGGCTTGACAAGCGTAGACAAACGTGGAAGAATAACAAGGTTTCTTGGCTGGTAGACGGCATCCTTGTAACATCGCCACTGTTCGCAAAGATTGACGAGGCCGCCTGATTTTTTGTCAGGGTTATCTCCCTTAGCCCAAAGGCTATATATGGTATACGTATACCTTTAGATACCTTTTAAGTATCCTGGGTGTATGTTCGCACCCACCCGCCGTAGCGGAAGCCCAGTTATACCGCTGTGCACTCGGACCCTGCTGTTATTAGTCTAGATGCCTAGGGGCACCTAGTCCAGGATGCACCACGTGGAGGACTAACAGTCAGGAATATCATCATCATTGGAAATTGAGACTTTATAAGCATTAGTCAAATCCTCAGGATCATTAACATCCCCTCAAATCCTCAGGATCATTAGCATCCCAAAAAATGGAGTGCTGATTTGCTGTTTTTTTGCGTGGTTGGATACTTTTGACTTGTACACTTTACATGTCAACCAAGTTTGTCCATTTTAGTCAAGGCTGTTTAAGGTCCATACGGTTTTGCTCGTTGTTTTCTAGTGAACGCAACCATTTAATAACCAATATCATATTTCAGCCGTTTTCAAATATTTATAGCACACTTGACATTAATTGCGACCATGTATCTCTAACACAACAATAAAATTGTTAACTCGTTTTGATTTAAAAAAAACCCAGTTAATTTTTGCATTTTATACAAAATTGTAACAGTAGCAATAATTATTTAACTATTAAGTTATAATCTATTTGATATTGCCTATCCTGTATTCATTTCGTTTTATTTTGATTGGTGACGCGATCACCTCTTCCTTATTTTCCTTATTTATAGGGTATATAAAACGATTGACTTGGTAAGCGTAACAAACGTAGAAGAATAGCAAAAGTTTGTTGGCTGGTAGACGGCATCCTTGCGATGGCGCTACTGTTCACAAAGATTGACAAGACCGCTTGATTTTTGTCAGGATTATCTCCCTTAGCACAAGGGCTACATGTGGTATACGTATACCGCTGTAGCGGGAACCCAAGTATACTGCTGTGCACTCGGTCTCTGCTGTTATTAGTCTAGATGTTTGGGGAGCACCTAGTCCAGGATGCCCCACGTGGAGGACGAACAGTTAAGAATATCACAATCATTGGAAATTGAAACTTTGTAGGCATTACTCAAATCCTCAGGATCATTAGCATTCCTCTCTCCATCTTCGTATTTTAACATTTTTTGTTGCATATTGAATATAATACATTTCCAAATAAAAATAGTAGAAGACTTAAACTGTCAGATGAAATCATTCTTTGAAGTCACAATCATATGAAATATTAGTGTATATATATATTTATATATATATAATTAAAGCTTATACTACTACACAGACCTATACAAGGCATGCATATATTTAATTTTAAACTAAATTTAATGAAGTTGCAAATTGTTTTTGTGCACACAAAATGGGTTTCAATGTGTGTGAATGTAAACAGATTCAAGTGTTATTTACATATTGAAGGTCTGAGCCATCATCAATACTTTCTGGCAATTGTAAAAATCAAATTTGGTTTTTGCTCGTACTATATATGAACTATTCATTCATTCATTTTGGTTGGTGACGTGGTCACCTCTTCATTATTTCCCATATTTATACGACATGTAGAATGATCGATTTTGATGGCTTGACAAGCGTAGACAAACGTGGAAGAATAACAAAGTTTCTTGGCTGATAGACGGCATCCTTGTGACGTCGCCACTGTTCGCAAAGATTGACGAGGCCGCCTGATTTTTTGTCAGGGTTATCTCCTTAGCCCAAAGGCTATATATGGTATACGTATACCTTTAGATACCTTTTAAGTATCCTGGGTGTATGTTCGCACCCACCCGCCGTAGCGGAAGCCCA
Source organism: Cardicola forsteri (assembly GCA_025895645.1). Taxonomy (NCBI): domain Eukaryota; kingdom Metazoa; phylum Platyhelminthes; class Trematoda; order Strigeidida; family Aporocotylidae; genus Cardicola; species Cardicola forsteri. The sequence continues at coordinate 164,889 of JAKXYG010000430.1, read as the reverse complement.
GTTATACCGCTGTGCACTCGGACCCTGCTGTTATTAGTCTAGATGCCTAGGGGCACCTAGTCCAGGATGCACCACGTGGAGGATTAACAGTCAGGAATATCACCATCATTGGAAATTGAGACTTTATAAGCATTACTCAAATCCTCAGGATCATTAGCATCCCATATATATATGAACTAGATGAAACATAAGTGATAGAGTGACATCCTTTTTCCTAATTTTAATACTTGCACAATATGTTTATTGATTGCATCCCTTGCATTGTATGTGTAAAGGAAGCAGCAAACGCAGGAAGTTGTTATATATTATTATTATTATACAAAACCCTTTTGCTTTAAAAAAGTAAGCAATAAGAAAACAATTACAGCAAAACAACAATAACAAGGATTCTGCAAATCGAAGATTGAGCTTCCTTTCGGCTTTCACTCAACTCTGTCATCTAGATACGTGCGATCACTTCTTTGCCGTTGGCTGCCGGAATGGCGTCCTCTTGATTGTTTCGGTAGCAGTATAAATTTTTTACAGAGGCTAGGTTGCTAACCTTGCGCTCCTCCTTTATCCAGGCTTGGCACTGGCTAGTTTAAGTCATTTCTGATCCAAACTAGGAAATTAATGAAGTTAATTATTGTTACTACGACGCTACATTTATCAACGACTTTCATTCATTGTGGTTGGTGACATAGTCGCCTCTTCATCATATTAAACGATCGATTTTGATAATTAGATAAGCGTAACATGTATAAAAGAATAAAGCAGTTTTTCGGCTAATAGACGGCATCCTTATGACGTCGCCACTGTTCGCAAAGATTGGCGGGGTCGCCTGATTTTTGTCAGGGTTATCTTCCTTAGCCCAAGGGCTACATATGGTATACGTATACCTTAAGATACCTTTTAAGCATTCTGATTGTATACTTACACTCATCTGCTGTAGCGGATGTATAGTTATGCCGCTGTACATTCGATCCCTGCTGTTAGTAGTCTAGATGCCTGTGAGCACCTAGTCTAGGATGCACCACGTGGAGGAGGAACAGTCAGGAGTATCGCCATTATTGGAAATGGAGACTCTAAGCATTACTTAAATCCTCGTGGATTATTAGTATCCGAAATTAACGAAGAGTTGTCAGGGTTGTTTAATTTTCACTCAAACCGGTGAACATACAGCATACGTGTATGGCTTAAAATGCTTTTTAATTAGTCAAAGTGAATCGTTGCACGCATGCACCGAGGCGGAAATCGAGTTCTAAACAGATGTGTGCTTGGTCTGCAGTTTGTATTAAGATCCGTGTAAGTAGAGGTGTACAATCAAGAATAGTACTTTTGTTAAAACTTGGTAAATATTACGTGTTACCACACTGGGCTATGAGAGATAACCATTATAGAAGTAGTTTACCTTGTTAACGTTGTGAACAGTGACGCCATGACAAAGTTGTCCATTTCTACTAATTTATTGCCCCTTTTCAAGGTTTGTACAAGTTGACAGAATGCTAACAGTCCTCATGATTTGACTAATCTAATCCGTAATGCGCCATGTGGAGGTGACAGTTAGGATTATTATTGGAAATTGAAACTGTATGAGTATTATTCAAATTTTAAAAATCATTAGCCTTCTATTTTTATGATTATAACTACTTCCTAATTGTATTGAGGCGCTTTATGGTTTGGATGGATTTATGAAACATTTTCTATAACTGTGATAGCGCACGAACAACTGTCAATAGATTTCAATAGATTTTTTGTTTTAATTCAACGTAATCAAGCTTTTATTATTTATGTTTTGTGGTTATCGAAATGAAAAATTAACGTCAATTATAATTGAAATTTATATAAAAATGATACAGACACAGTAAAATATATGATGCAAGTATAATTTTAAACAAACTAATTATTTCCTTATTTAAATAGATAAGTGTGTATATAAACAAGGAAATGTGTTCCAGTTAATATTAATTTATAATAAGTTGAAATAATTAAACAAGGACAGTTTGTATTTGAAAACGTTTGTTTTAATTAATGATTGGTTGCCAAATCCCATCAAATTAACACTGAAAGCAATTTTGAATGTTTTTGCAATTAATGAGTTAAATTATACAGCCACCATACTGTTATTCCAATTGCGAAAAATAACATAACAAATACAAAAGTAATACATCATGTAACAAAATTATTTTTAATGCATAATTTTGTAAAATAAAAACATTTGAAATAAGTATGCATTTTAAAGAATGCTAATGATCCTGAGGATTTGAGTAATGCTTATAAAGTCTCAATTTCCAATGATGGTGATATTCCTGACTGGTCGTCTTCGATATGGTGCATTCTGAACTAGGTGCTCCCCAGGCATCCAGACTAATAACAGCGGAGACCGAGTACACAGCGATATAGCTGGGTTCCCGCTACAGCGGTTGGGTGCGAACATACACCCAGGATACTCGAAAGGCATCTTTAAGTATATGTATACTATGCATCCGTTTGACTAAGAGAGACAACCGTGACAAAAATTCAGGCGGCCTCGTTAATCTTTGCAAACAGTGGCGATATCACAAGGATGCCGTCTACAATTCAAGAAATATTGTTATTCTTCTACGTTTGTTACACGCTTATCAAGCCATCGAAGTCGATTGTTTTATATGTTGTGTAAATATGGAAAATAATGATAAAGTGGTAATTACGTTACCAACTAAAATGAATGAAAATGAATTTTTAAGAGAAAAACATTAGCCTGTCAATCAGCAAATGAATCAATACTTTTATTATTACAAAAAATGGTGATAATTGTTAAATTTAGTGTTGATATTTTGAAAATTAATTTGAATAATAATAATCGGAAAAAGGAAGAAAGTCGGTTAATTTGATGTTGGTAACGGCGTTTATGCAAATAAAACAACATTTTTTATCATGTATAAAGATAAAATTTTCATTTTGGTTGGTGACGTGGTCACCTCTTCATTATTTCCCATATTTATATGACATAGCAAACGATCGATTTCGATGGCTTGACAAGCGTAGACAAATGTGGAAGAATAACAAAGTTTCTTGGCTGGTAGACGGCATCCTTGTGACGTCGCCACTGTTCGCAAAGATTGACGAGGCCGCCTGATTTTTTGTCAGGGTTATCTCCCTTAACCCAAGGGCTACATATGGTATACGTATACCTTTAGATACCTTTTAAGTATCCTGGGTGTATGTTCGCACCCAACCGCTGTAGCGGGAACCCAGCTATATCGCTGTGTACTCGGTCTCCGCTGTTATTAGTCTAGATGCATAGGGGCACCTAGTCCAGGATGCACCACGTGGAGGACTAACAGTCAGGAATATCACCATCATTGGAAATTGAGACTTTATAAGCATTACTCAAATCCTCAGGGTCATTAGCATCCCAAAGATAAAATTAATTTACAAATGTGTCATGCGTAACTTATAAATATTGAACTGTGTATATTAAAATTATTTCTAGTGCAAATGTTACGAAGGTTCATATTATTTAATAAAATTTTTTAAACATACTTAATTTTAAAGAATATTATAAAATTCAATACTGAAATGTATAAAAATATAGACTAACTTATATGTTTTTAGATAGTATTAGAATTTTATAAAATTTAAAATATATTATTTAATATCAAGTTACGTGATGATTTAAAACATGTAACTTTTAATAAAAACAATGCTGTCTGTGCTTTATATAATTCAAATGATAACATAATTTTAATGCTAATTTTAAAATAAATATATTTTATTTATATAAAGCACGAAATTCTTCAACAGCAAAAGGTCACATTTTTTAAATTACTTTCAGACAATACAAACCTTAATGCAATTGTTTATTTTAACAAAAATATTTAAAAACTACTGCAAATAGCTTGAGAAATAATTATTTTAATTAAGAAAATTGGTTATTTTATACAAAATAGAATTCTCCAACGTCAGGTTAACAAACTTTCATTCCAAGTTGGATTAGATTCTCAAATTCCTGGACGCAAAGGCTGTCGGATGCGAATTGAACTTGGATGGGGATAAATGAAGTTTCTTGGCTAGAAAACTGCTTCCTTGCGATGACACAAGAGTTTACAGGAATTGACGAGGCGATCTTTTTTGGGGTTGACGCCGGTTGACGGACTGACAAGCCTAACCGGCTACATACGGTAAATGGATACCTTGAGATACCTTTTAAGCATCTTGGGTGTATGCTGGCACCCATTCGCTGAGCGGGAATTCAGTGAATGTCCAGATATTTCGCTGTGCACTCGGTCCCTACTGTTATTAGTCTAGATGCCTGTTGGCACCTAGTCCAGGATGCACCACAGAAGACAAACAGTCAAGAATATCACCATTGCTGGAAATTGAGACTTTATAAACTCTATTTATTTATTTCATTTTATGTTTGTTACTTTGAATGTTTTACGATAAACATCTTTCAGCAGTGGACATTTTAGCGAAGCCGCATTTTAGTGCCGGTGATGGGATTCGAACCCATGCCCTCAGGATCATCAGCTTAGCGGAATTTATGGAAAGCATTAAATATTGCAAATGTGTATAAGAAGTAATGTCCTATTTTTTTACTTTTTACATTAAAATTTCACTATAATATTGGTTCAAATGATACTTTTTATTTAACGTTTTACTAATACTACTGAAATAATGTTTGAAGAATATATATATATATATATATATATATATATAATATATATATATATATATATATATATATATATATATATATACGTGCTTAATATAATTAGTTAATGTTACAAAAAGTAATCAATGATCAATGTATTAATTTTCATACAGGACCATGCATTTACTGTATGTTATTCAAAACGTTTATTAATTTTTCGGTTATTACATAACCTCGATCTTTATTGGTATCTGACTCTCTACTTATGCCAATAGTACATTTTATTTTATATTTGATCAATCAAAAAGTACTTCTAGTCAATCATGTGAGCTGACTTTAATAAAAAATAATCGTTATTATCATTATCGGGTTACGCCTGGTTATTATCGCCCAGGTTAGTCCTAATTACCAAAAATCTGCACAAAACATCAACTTTTATTTTACAATTAAGTGATTCATTTGGATTAGCATGAATGAAAGGACTGAGTTTGCCTGCTACAGTGTCCGTCCAAATTATTCTTTGGATGCTAATAATCCTGAGGATTTGAGTAGTGCTTATGAAATCTTAGTTACCAAAGTTGGTGATATTCCTGACTGTTCGACCTCCACGTGGTGCATCCTGGACTAGGTGTCCACATGAATCTTGACTAATAACAGCATGGACCGAATGCAGAGCGGTATAACTGGGCTTCTTTTAGCGAAGATGGGTGCAACTATTCGCCCAGGGTACTTAAAAGGTATATTAACGTATATGTCTACCGTATGTTGCTCCTGGACTAAGTATGATATCCTGACAAATAATAGATGACCTTGATAATCTTTGTGAACAGTGGCGTCGTTACAAGGATACCGTCTATTAGTCAAGAAAGTTTATTATTTTTCTACGTTTGTTACGCCTACCAATCCATTAATGTACCGTACATGTAGAAATAATAAAGAAGTGCCGACGTGGTCTAGTCATTCATTTTGGTTGGTGATTACGTGGTCACCTCTTCATTATTTCCCATATTTATACGACATGTAGAACGATCGATTTCGATGGCTTGGCAAGCGTAGACAAACGTGGAAGAATAACAAAGTTTCTTGGCTGGTAGACAGCATTCATGTGACGTCGCCACTGTTCGCAAAGATTGACGAAGCCGCCTGATTTTTTGTCAGGGTTATCTCCTTAGCCCAACGGTTACATATGATATACGTATACATTTAGATACCTTTTAAGTATCCTGGGTGTATGTTCGCACCCACCCGCCGTAGCGGAAGCCCAGTTATACCGCTGTGCACTCGGACCCTGCTGTTATTAGTCTAGATGCCTAGGGGCACCTAGTCCAGGATGCACCACGTGGAGGACTAACAGTCAGGAATATCACCATCATTGGAAATTGAGATTTTATAAGCATTGCTCAAATCCTCAGGATTATTAGCATCGACTTGGACCTGGTGGTCATCGGTGTTTGAAACCCACAACCGACGCTATATACAGGCCCACGATCGGTTTTGCTATATGCTCACTACTGAAAGAAGCGTTTCACATAGCACATTCAAAGTAGTAAAAATAAATAAAATACACTGTTGGTTGTTTTCCGACCCATTCAGGTGGAAGCTGTTCGAAGTAAATTTTGACATGTGCAGCCGAATGGCGGCAATGGGGATTACTCTTTTGGATTCGTCGTCGTCCATTGCATCGTCCCGCGCCCAACTGGGCGATATGACGTACGAGGCGTTCTGTGCCAACTATTTGGAACCCAGTTTACAGCAAACAGGCAAGTTATTGCTTCATTGTTGTTGGCGATGTAGAGTCGCATCTTCATTATTTTTCATATTAAAACGATCAATTTCTATGGCTCCCTATAAGCGTAACAATTGTAGAAGAATAATCAAGTTAACTGGCTAGTAGACGGTGCATCTGTTTGCAAAGATTGAGTAGACCGCTCGATTTTGTATCAGGAGCATCTTCCTTAGAACGAGGTATGCATATTCCTTGGGTGTATGATTGCACTCACCCAGTTATATCGCTACGCATTCGATTCCTGCTGTTATAAGTTTAGATTCATGTTGGCACCTAGTCCAGGATGGCATTGCGCAAATCCTCAGGATAGTTATCATTCGGTGACTGCATGTCATTCTTGTATTTATTTGCTTGGTTCTTATATGAGTAAAAACGGTTTTTACTTTTGTAGTATAATATATACCTTGTTTGTTGCATGGGATGCTAATGATCCTGGGGATTTAGTAATGCTTATAAAGTCTCAATTTCCAATGATGGTGATATTCCTGACTGTTAGTCCTCCACGTGGTGCATCCTGGACTAGGTGCCAACAGGCATCTAGACTAATAACAGCAGGGTCCGAGTGCACAGCGGTATAACTGGGCTTCCGCTACGGCGGGTGGGTGCGAACATACACCCAGGATACTTAAAAGGTATCTAAATGTATACGTATATCATATGTAGCCCTTGGGCTAAGGGAGATAACCCTGACAAAAAATCAGGCGGCCTCGTCAATCTTTGCGAACAGTGGCGACGTCACAAGGATGCCGTCTACCAGCCAAGAAACTTTGTTATTTTTCCACGTTTGTCTACGCTTTTCAAGCCATCGAAATCGATCGTTCTACATGTATAAATATGGGAAATAATGAAGAGGTGACCACGTCACCAACCAAAATGAATGAAATGAATGAATATATACTTTATTTGATACACGTTTAACACAACTTGCCAGCAACATTGTATTATCTATCCGTCCCGCTTTTTACTGTAACAGATTATTGTTTTCTACAAACAAGCGCCTTCAATTGTTTGGAGAAATTGGTTCAATTGAAGTTGGCCAGCGAAAGCCATGTTCGAAGGTAGCGTTGGTGTTTTTTCTATTTACAATTACTCGCCGGTCAGACTACAACATTCTATCTTTTATGCAAATATTCATTTTTAACTTAAAAACCGAAGCCATTGTAGCGTGAAGTCGTTTTTCAATACAATACGACAAGGATGCCTTGAAACAAAAATATTTTAAAAATTGAATAGTTAAAAAATGCATTAATTCATTGTTTTGCATAAATAATTTTTTTTTAATTTAAATTTGAATTTTTATTACAAGGTAACGTCAACGTTAAATCTTGTGTTGTAGAAACACAAACTTTGAGTACTAAAATATTTTTTTCAAATATTAATTAATGTATTAATTATTATAAAAAATGCTTAAATTGCATTGACTAATTCCGCCAATATGAGTGTTGTTTTTAAAATATACTTTTTTTTGACTAACTCGCCATATTAAAATAAATATTTCTAAGTAAATATTTATATTAATATTTATTTTTGCGAAAAGACAATCGGAGATAACAGATAAATTTAAATTAAAAATTTATACATCCATTTTTTAAGGGTTATATATATATATAACATAAATAGGTGGCAGAACCACCTCTTCCTCTATTCCAAGTTTCAATAGCTTCTCGAATCCCTATACGCAAAGGTTGTTGAATGCAAATTGAACTTGGAGGGATAAATGAAGTTTCTTAACTAGAAAATCGCTTCCTTGTGACGACGCCAGCTTAACGTAAAATCTTATCATGAACTCGTTAATATTTTGGAATACTAACTACGAAGGATTTGAATTATACTTATAATTTTTTCTCGCATTCCATGTAATTCCACGTGATACATCGTAGACACAAATCAGGAACTGCGTGATATAACTAGGCATATAGTGAGTATATTTTATAGGTTTGCCATGTGTAGCTGTTGAACTAAGGAAGACATCCTCTGACAAGAAATCAAGCGGTATTGTTGATTGTTGTAAGCAGTAGCGTTGTCACAAAAATAATATTTCTCATTTTTCTACATATGACGTGTTACAAAATGCATTCAACTCACTAAACAAAGATAACAGTACCAACAAAACGAACCGTTAAACGCTCCCCCCACTCAATAATGTGTTTTCCATTGGGACAGTTTTCCGTCGCTTCTCGTCACCGCCATGTCGAGTCGCCAGTCGGCCTACTTGCGCATCATGGCCGTCTATGCATTGGACTCGATCAAGCCACATTGCGGTCATCCTGCTGCCGGCTACATCGTACCCCATCTGCCCGATCTCTTTGCCAGTGTGCTTGACTGTATTGGCGAATTCGGCCATCTGTTGCTCGATGTGGGCCTCCGCGACTTGTGTCACCTTTTGCGCTTTGATCCCGACCGTTTTGCTGTCGATATTGCCAGTCAATTTGTACCGAATTTGGTCACGTTCAAAGATTGCCTTAAACCTACACGTTTTCCCAAGTGCCATTATAGTTGAGTATTAATGGGCGTGTCTACGTTTTACATTGTTGTATTGGGGGTTATGTAAATGTTATAGAGGCGAAAGCCTAATTATATTTGATGTTAATGATCTTAAGGATTTTAGTAATGAGTCTCAATTTCCAATGATGGTGATATTCCTGACTAATTGTTCTCTACATAATGCATCCTGAACTAGGTGCCAACAGGCTCCCGAGTGCACAGCGGTATATCTGGGCTTTCACTGGACTATTGGTCAGTGAATAGATGCCAGTATACTCCCAAAATGTCTAAAAGGCATTCTACAACCTCTTGGTATATGAATTTGGGATGGTACGCAAACTTGGTCCAGTTTGACTACGCTGTTTAATATCCGTACGGTTTCGCTTGTTGTTTTCTAGTGAACGTAACCGTTTAATAACCAATATCATATTTCAACCGTTTTCAACTATTTGTAGCACACTTGACATTAATTGGGACTGTGTATCCCTAACACAACAAGAGAAAGACGACTAAAATGGACTGATTATGTTTATGTTCATCCAGTCAGAAGCACAACCATTTCCCGGATTGGAAAGAAAACTGGGTGATCAACGACAGATATTGTAGCACACGAACTCAATCCTTTTATTTATGCACTCAGACTCTGCTGTTACTAGTCTAGATACCTATGAGCACCTAGTTCCGAATGCATCACGTGGAGGACGAACAGTCAGGAATATCACCATCATTAAAACTGTGTGGACTTTATACACATTACTCAATTCCTCAGGATTATTAGTATTCCAATAGTAATAATAGTAGTAGGAACAACAATATTAATAGCAACAATAATAATTATTACTATACAAGTATCTATTTCTAATCATGTGATATAAGAATGTTATCTATAATGAATAAATTGTTTTCAAGTGTATTATAATATTTGTGTAGTATATTGTGGGTTTTTTTCTCATTTTAGATGCACGTGCTTCTATTGATTATTACCCCAATTTGGTTCGCATCATGTATGTCGTTACTTCGGCCAACATGCCACGTTTTGTCGAAGAAGCATTCCTTCCAACTATATTGTCCAATTTTGAAAATGAATGTGAAAATTGCGGTCTGGAAGTGAGTTTTACACAGCCTTCATTTAGCATGCTTGTGACGGTTTGCGTAATGCTTGTAAGGTCTCGAATTCTAATACAACAACAAAAGTTCTCATAGCATCCCTTATAATCCCCTTCCACTGTTCACTGTTCACTCGAGCAACTTTGCCATTGGTTCCAAGATAAAGTCCCGGTCAGCATCCATCCAATGTGATGGCGATATATCTGACTCTCATTCCTGTTGGACAAACAAAGTGGGGACCGAGTGCACAGCGGTAGATGAATGCAAGCATACACCCAGAGTACTTATAAGGTTTTTTATAGTCTACTTATGTCATATTGTAGTCGTTGGGTTAAGGAAAGTAACCCTGACGAAAAATCAGACGGTTTTGTTCATCCCTACGAACAGTGGCGCCATCATAACGATACCATCTATCAGTCAATTGTACAAACATAGAAATAATGAATTTGTGACTAGGTTACGGACAAACATGAATGAAATAATAATTAAACGACAATTCCATTTGTCCGTCTGTAGATAAAAAACGATGCTTTTCGGAAAAGTTTTCACTCTATTGTAGCTGGGACTTCCTGCATACTTGTTAGACTAACACGTTTCCGTAAAGTGTGAACAGCGGACAATAATTGTTCGGCATGGTGGCACACTATGCGAATTTGAAATGAATGAACAAGCATCTTTGTCACTGCCAACTGTCATTGTTTTTGCTGTATACTAACAATAATTAAAGCACATGTACGGGGTACTTATCCTATCAAGTGCACAGCGGATAACAGTTCCTGCTAGGTTTCAAATGACAGTGTATTTGAGTGATGCTCAATTGTGCGTAGGCTTAAACAGACTCCTTTCAACTTCGTCTCGGACGTAGTTTTACATTTCTGGTAGAACAATGCATAATTGGGATGCTAATGATCCTGAGGTTTTGAGTAATGCTTATAAATTCTCCATTTCCAATGCTGATGATATTCCTGACTGTTCGTCCTTCATGTGGTGCATCGTAGACTAGATTCTGAAAGGCATCTAGACTAATAACAGCAGGGACCGAGTGTATTGTGGTATAACTGGACTACATGTACTATATGCAGCTAGGGGAGATAGCCATGACCAAATAATCAGACACCTTCGTCAATTTTTACGAACAGTGGCGATGTCACAAGGATGCCGTCTACAAGTCAGGAAGCATCGTTTTTCTTCTACGTCGGTTACGCTTATCAGACCATCGAAGTCGATTGTTTTATATGTTGTACAAATATAGGAAAATAATGAAGAGGTGATCACGTCACCAACCAAAATGAATAAATAAATATGTATGGTAATAAATTTAAAAAGTACAGTATCGATTGTTTTATTTTGAACATGTGCAAAAAGCCTCCAAAATTGTTCCCATGTTTGGCACTGGAAATACATTTTTTGTGTAAATGTGTGTGTGACTCTTTTTGTAGCGTCCATTCTTTTGCAACACAACACATTCTTGTATTGTCAATGTGTACACCCAGTCGACAAGGCGAAAAATGTCGCACCAATACATTTTTACAGTTCATCTTGTAAAAAATAGAATTTTAAGTGAATTTCGGTTGGTAACTTGGTGTCACTTCTTCATTATCATCCATATCTATGTTGGTGAGCGTAACAACAACGTAGAAGAATAACAAAGTTTGTTGGCTAGTAGACGGCATCCTTGTGACGTCGCTACTGTTTGCAAAGATTGACGAGGCCGCCTGATTTTTTGTCAGGGTTGTCTCTCTTAGTCGAACGGCTGTATGTAGTATACGAATGCCTGAAGTTGCCTTTTAAGTTTCCCGCTTTCGCTAATGCGGGAACCCAGTAATGCCGCTGTGCACTCGGTCCCTGCTGTTATTAGTCTAGATGCCTATAGGCTCCCAGTCCAGGATGAACAGTTAGAAAATGGAGACTTCATAAGCATTACTCAATTTCTCGGGATTATTAACATCCTAAAAAAGTGGAATATCTTGCTTCTATTTTTATTCACTGACATTTGTTTTGAAAAGATCTTAGTGCGCCTGACGTTACAAGTAAGATGTGTATGTTGTGCGGTTGCTGAGTATCATGACTATTATACCTCCGTCTTATCTCCCCACGTGAACTAATACAACTGTAGACTGGCTTTTGAGTGGGGGTATATTTGTGCTTAAAAGTTACTTTTCAGTAGATAATGCATGAAATATTGTCATACTTTAGTCCAAACCTTTTCATTTTCGTTTTAATTAAGGGATAATGTTGAGCATAGTCAATAATGTACAACATTATTAATTACAATTAATTTCTAATAAACAAAAAAAATTCCGTTTTTGAACTTTTTAAATGAGAAGTATTCAGAGGTGACCGGTATTAATTTTAAACAACCCAAATTGACAATAAAGTAATTAATCTTTTTTTTTCGGTAATTTATTGTGTATAAAATGAAACAAAAACGTTTTGTTTGTTTGACTCTACTCCATTTTGTCAGCCTTACATTAAGTGCATTGTTCAATGTACGTAATTTCAGTTACATAACCAATGTGCAGTGTGTCACTCATGCTGCACTCACTTTGTACTTTAATACCAACAGTAAAAATGTATGAGTAGAATTTAAATGTACTTTGTGTAGTTATATAATATTTTAATAACCAGTCATTGATTTTGTTAAATACTGATAATCCTGAGGCTACCTAGCAAATCGCTTATAGAGTCTCAATTTCCAATGATGGTGATATTCTTGACTGTTCGTCCCACACGGTATAACGGGGTTCTCACATTAGCTGGTCGGAGCAAGCGTACACCTAGGATACTTAAAAGGTATCTTAAGGCATACGTATACAATACCTGAGGTTGATAATCCTGACAAAAATTTGGGCAGTCTCGTTAAACTTTGCGAACAGTGGCGATTTCACAAGGATGCCGTCTACCAGCCAAGACACGTTGTTATTCTTTTTGCATTTGTTACGAGTATGAAGTCATCGAAACCGATCGTTATATATGGAAAATAATGAACAAATGATCACGTCAGCAACCAAAATGAATGAATAACTTAGCAGTATACTAGTAATAATAATAATAATAATAATAATTATTATTATTATTATTATAATAAAGAATGACATAACATAGGATACCATCTATACTGTTTGTTAATCACTAACACCGTAACAAAAATGTCGAGATATCCCATTTATTATTTTCTTTATTATTTGCTATGTGGATGCTATTAATTCTGAGGATTTGAATCAAACTTATAAATTTTGAATTTCCAGCAATGGTAACATTCCCATTTGTCATTTCCATACGGTGCATTCTCGACTAATTGCACACCTAGACTAACACAACAGTAACCTAGTGCATCGCGGTATATCTGTGCTTTCATTGGACTTACACTCAATGAATGGATACTATCATATACCCCAAGATTAGATACATTGATTAGGTATTTAAGTATGCTCATGATCATGAAGATGCCGAGTAATACTTGTAAAGTTTCAATTTCCTGGCTGTTCGCCCTCCATATGGTGCATCCTGGACTAGGTGTCAACAGACATCTAGACTAATAACAGCTGGGACCAAATGCATAGCGGCATAAATGTACACTCAGTTCTCAAAGTGGAAGACCAGTCGTATACCATATGGAACCGCGTAAGGCTAAGGAAGTTGTTATTCTTATGCCGTTGTTTAACAAAATAAATGATAAAGAGATGGTTATATCACAAACTACACTATTAACGGGATGCTAATGATCCTGAGGATGTGCTTATACAGTCTCAATTTCCAATGATGGGGATATTCCTGTCTATTCCTCCTCCATGTTGTGCATCCTGGACTAGGTGTCAACAGGTATCTAGACTAAAAACAACAGCGATGGAGTACACAGCGATATAACTGGGCTTTCACTGGATTCTCACTCAGTTAATTGGTGCTAGCATATACCTACGATGCTCAAAAGGTATCTATTTACCATATGTAACCAGTTGGGGTTGTAAGTTCGTCAACTGGCATCAACCTTGAAGAATATCGCTTCGTTAATTCATGTGAATATTGGCATCGTCACAAGAAAGCAGTTTTCTAGCCAAGAAACTTCATTTATCACTTCAAATTCAAACTTAGAGTTAGCAACTTATGTCTTATGTTATGTTACACTGTCAACAAATAATGGCTTTTATTATGGTAACGTTGATGTTTTGAATGGTATTAATAACTTCAAAACACCTAATTTTCATCTGTATGTCTAATCTTTAACACGATCTATTTGTGTGTGTGTGGGGGGGGGTTCGGGTTGGTTTATTGTTTGAATGTTTCGAAAAAGAAAACATTCAAGCGTCTTCGATTGAGGTCTAGTACTTACTACCGTTCATTGTATGACTTCACACAACCAACAAAAATTGCGTCAAATAATATCATTATTATTATTATTATTATTTTATTTACGTGACTTTTCTTCCATGTGTTTGTTGATCGATCAATAAATCAATAGGAATTTCGACTACATTCTGATTTCATACTAAAATAAACAACTGTATGTATGTATGTATTAATTTCTTTGTATTCTTCAGACTGCAATGGTATTGTGACAGCTGGAGTTCTATAGCCGGCGCTAAGCTCGGATACCTCGTCTAGGTCGTTGCAAAAATGTTCACTTACTGAAAATCGCGTTTTATGTGAAGAAACATTTAAATAATAATTATCATATATATATATATATATATATATATATATATATGTTGTTTGAATTCTAGATACATTCCACAGAACAGGTGTTGTGGATAGAAAGATGTCGCATAAAGCAATCATTACTTGTAACTGTTACTCTAACTGGTAGAGCGGATGTTTATTGATGATTTAATTTGTAACTTAGTTACATATTCATTATTTCTATGTTTAACATAAGTTCCAAATTTGCATAGCATCTCTAATTCCTATACGAAGAGGTTATCGAATGGGAATTGAATTTATGTGGCGGTATGCGGATAAATGAAATGTTTTTTGCTAGAAGACCACCGTTTGCAGGAATTGACTGGACGATCTTATTCGGGGTTGACACCGGTTAACAGATCCTAATCCTAACTGGCTGCATATGGTAAATGGATTCGCTGAGATGCCTTTTGGGTATATGCTAACACCCATTCACTGAACGGGAGTCCAGTGAAAACCCAGTTACACTGCTGTGCACTTGTTTGCTGTTGTTCTTTGTTTAAATGCTATGTGAAGGACGAACAGTCAGGAATATTACCATCATTGGAATTTGAGACTTTATAAGCATTATTTAAATCCTCAGGTTCATTAACATCCCTGGATTATATATATATATATATATATATATATATATATATATATATATATATATATATAGAAATATATATATATAGAAATATATATATATATATATATAGAAATAGGCTTTTTAATGAAACTGTCAGATGGTATATGTATACGTTAAGATATCTTTTAAATATTGTAATTAATAGCTTGCACCCAGGAATCTTAATGTATATATTTACCATATGTATCCATTGGGCTAAGGGAGATAACCCCGTCATGAATGAATTGCACATAGAGACCTGTCGATAATGTCCATCGGGTAGAACTCAACCAAATAGTTAGCAAGTGAGCAACTACTTCCACAGCCGCCCCCGTTGGAGGAATAAGTCGCATATAGGAATACAAAACATTAAGATCCAAATAAATACAAGCCTTTTTGATGAACACCGCTTGCCAAAAGCATGTCCAATGTTTATAAGTCGATTGAAGCCTAAGATTATATTTTCACCATTGTAAAAATAACAATATTAATGGTAGTGTGCAGTATGTCAGGATCTTTGTGACAAAAGCCATTGTCGAAAGGATTATTCATCTGTTTGCTGTCATAAAAATCAGGCTACCTTGTCCATTTGTGCAGTGGTGCTGTCGCACGAATCTTCTCTATTCTTTTACGTTTTTGTTACGCTTATCAAGCTGTCGAAATCGATTGTTTACTATGCCGTACCAATATAGAAAATAATGAAGAAGTGGTCGCATCATCATTCATTCATTTTGGTTGGTAACGTGATCACTTCTTCATTATTTCCCATATTTATACGACATGTAGAACGATCGATTTCGATGGCTTGACAAGCGTAGACAAACGTGGAAGAATAACAAAGTTTCTTGGCTGGTAAACGGCATCCTTGTGACGTCGCCACTGTTCGCAAAGATTGACGAAGCCGCCTGATTTTTTGTCAGGGTTATCTCCCTTAGCCCAAGTGCTACATATGATATACATATACTTTTAGATACCTTTTAAGTATCCTGGGTGTATGTTCGCTTCTACCCGCCGTAGCGGAAGCCCAGTTATACCGCTGTGCACTCGGACCCTGCTGTTATTAGTCTAGATGCCTGGGGGCACCTAGTCCAGGATGCACCACGTGGAGGACTAACAGTCAGGAATATCACCATCATTGGAAATTGAGACTTTATAAGCATTACTAAATCCTCAGAATCATTAGCATCATCAACTAATGAATTATTGTTGTTATTATTTTTCAAGAACTCGTTGAAAGTTCTGTGTGCTTTAATTGGACCTGCTCAAAAGGAACTGAGTCCCGTCATGATGCAGCGTATCTTCCCGCTGGTCGTAGATTTGGCTATGAGTGAATCCAATATCAATTTACTTACCGTAAGTATTATGACTGAGTTTTTTTTCAAAAAAATTTAAATGTATTTAAATTTTGTAATTCAACTGCAGCTTTTAAAGACTTCTCTTTATTTTTAATTCACTGAGTAGAGAATAGGTAATGAGATGCTGTATCATGCGATAGAAGGTTGCTGACATTTACCAACCCACCCACCCCCCTACCGTTTTCCGTATAAGAAGTCAACTGCTGCAATTCGTAATTACAACAGATTAAATATGGAATGCTAATGACCCTGAAGATATTATCAAACCGGTGCATTATCGAGAGTAATATTCACAGAGCATACAATAGCGTCACAAGTTACATTCTGCCTTGTTTGAACTCTGAGAATGGCGTTTTTTTGAATTTGGTCATTAGTATCTGGCCTGTTGACCAGGGCATTTAGTTTATTTTTGTAAGAGCTTCAATCTTGAGTATATAGGCCAGTTAACCGCGGCCAGCTATCCTCGTAAGAAGACGTGCAATTTTCAAGCCACCTTTTCTAGGCCTCTGTCCGGGTGGAGCAAGCAGTGCTGTCTCTAAATAGGGCTGCTTGGTGATAATACTCAAGGTGACACCGATAACCGTTGTCGCCTTTTTGTCAACGCGTTAACGATCTTAACGCCTGAGTATCCGTTTGGTTTACGACTGCTTATATGGTACAGCCTTATTCACAATTGTATTGATCCGGTGGGATGTTAGCGATCCTAAGGATGCTGAGTTTTAATCTCAAATGATGGTGATATTCCTGACTGTTCCTCCTCCACGTGGTGCATCCTGGACTAGGTGCCAACAGGTATATAGACTAATATTAGCAGGAACCGAGTGCACAGCGATATAACGACGTTGGCTGGTCAATGAACGGTGCCAGTGTATGAAAAGATTATATGAAGGGTTTTGAATTTTTGTTATCGTTATTTTATTCAGATCAACAGCTATATATAGTAAACGTATACCCTAAGATACTTTCAAAGTAGTCTATGTAAGTATATGTTGTTACCCATCTTCCAAGGCTGTAGCCCGGTACACACACTTCCTTCTGTGCTACTCCAAGATGTACCATGTTGTGAGGTGACAATCATGAATTAATAATGAACATTTGAATTTTATAAGCATTATTCCTTTTATTTTAAAGCGATTTTTTTTAAAATTTTCATCTACTCAGTGGTGTTGCGATGTTTTGCGGCGATTTTTGACATTTGGCCTAAAACAAGTAATTGATTGGTGTGACGATGAAGGTGAGTATTTATTGTTTTTTAACAGATTGTGACAATCCTGAGGATAATTCTGTTTTCGTACCTCCATGTGGTACAGCTTGAGTCGGAGACCGACTGTTCGTCCCTCATGCCTCTAGGCACCTAGACTAATAACAGCAGGGTCCGAGTGCACAGAACTGGACTTCCGCTACGGCGGATGGGTGGAAGCATATACTTAAGGTAGCCCTGGAAGATAACCCTGACATAAAATAGGCGACCTCGTCAATCTTTGCAAACAGCAGTGCCGTCATAAGGATGCCGTCTAACAACCAAGTAACTTTGTTATTTTTTAACGTTTATTACACATTTCAAACTATCCAAATCAATCGTTTCATATGCTGTACAAATGTAGAAATAATTCATTTCATTCATTTTGGTTGGAGACGTGGTCACCTCTTCATTATTTCCCATATTTATACGACATATAAACGATTGATTTCGATGGCTTGATAAGCGTAGACAAACGTGGAAGAATAACAAAGTTTCTTGGCTGGTAGACGGCATCCTTGTGACGTCGCCACTGTTCGCAAAGATTGACGAGGCCGTCTGATTTTAGTAAGGGTTATCTACCTTAGCCCAAGGGCTACATATGGTATAAGTATACCTTTAAATGCCTTTTCAGCATCCTGGATGTATGTTCGCACCCACCCACCGTGGCGGAAGCCCAGTTATACCGCTGTGCACTCGGACCCTCTGTTATTAGTCTACATGCCTATAGGCACCTAGTCCAGGATGCACCACGTGGAGGACTAACAGTCAGGAATATCATTATCATTGGACATTACTCAAATCCTCAGGATCATTAGCATCCCCGTCCGGGAATCGAACCCGGGTCTCCCACATGACAGGTGACTGTGACATCAACCACAATGAATTGAATAAGTACTTTAATTGACATTCTGCCTCATGGTACTTAAAAGGTATACTTACACTGTGTGTTCCCGTTGGGAGGTAGGTCTGAAACAAAAAATCAGACATCTTCGTCTTCGTCAACAAAGATGAAATCTGTCAGGAGGTGTGGCGATTGGCATACATTCGAAATTCGTTGAAAAAAGAAACTTTCATTTATTTGCCAAATAAGTTATTTTTCTATTGAGCAACAACAAAAACAAATTGAAATGGCATTTTCGTTTTTACAAATTAGTCTGATTTTTCGTCAGCGTACTTTTTCTTTTCTTAGCCAAATTATAAATATTTTATTAATGTTTGCATGTGGTTACATTGAAACACGTGAAATGTTTCTATATATATATATGTGTGTGTGTGTGTGTAAGTAATAATTATTGACGTTTTCATTTATTATGGCTGGTGACGTGGTCACATCTTCATTATTTTGCAGGCTTAAGATTGGCCTGTTTTGTTTATTTCTGATCTCTTGTTGGAACTAAAAAAGACGAATATTTTAACATTTTGGCTTGAATGTGTATTGTAGTTTAAAGAACACACACGTATATATAAGTCAGTGGCAGAGCCGCCTTCGTTAATTCCACCTCTGAGTAACTTTTTGAATTCCTTTACGAAAAGGTTGTCGGATGCAAATTGAACTTGGAGGTGGGAATGGACATAGATGAAGTTTCTTGACTAGAAGACCGCTTCCTTGCGACGACGCCAGTATTTACAAGAATTGACGGGACAATCTTCTTTACGGTTCCCGTTGACGGACCTACAAGTCTAACCTTGAGATGCCTTTTTGAACATCTTGGGTGTGTGCTAGCGTCCATTCACTGAACGAGAATCTAGTGAAAGCCTAGTTATATTCCTGTGCATTCGGTCCCTGCTGTTATTAGTCTAGATGCCTGCTGACACCTAGTCTAAGAAGATGAACAGTCAGGAATATCGCCATCGTTAGTCAAATCCTCCGGATTTTTTGCATCCCTCTAATTGAACTAATGCAACCATTACGATGAACATGGAATAGAAATTTCAAACATTGTAAATCGACTGAATACGTTTCCAATATGGTGAAGAAAATGCAATCAATACGTTAAAACGGTAATCAATAAATAAATTGATGTTTACACAATACATGCGAAAAAATGCAATTCTATGCATACAAATATTGTATTATTCAAAAAAGTAGTACGTGCTATAAAAAAGCTTTGTAATTTGAAGTTGAAACCTGCATGTACTTTTCATTATGTTTTTTTTTCCAATCGTTACACTAATTTGGTAAGAAACACGTTGATATGGTTAACAAGTGGAAACGGTAATCAATATGTTTGATTAAAGATTTTACTATCATCAAATACATATTTTATTGGGGTGTTGCTTGAGAGTGAATTGTTAAATTTTCTAAATAATAAATCTACTTGGTTTGAGTCAGTCAGGAACACTGAACAGCTGATTCATAATTTTTTTTTGGGGGGGAGGGGGATGATTGTCGGTATCTCTCTGCAGTCAGATCGAAGTCTGTGTCATTGGGCTACAGGTGGTTAAAACTGACCCTCTAACTTACACCCCCCCCCCCCCCCCCCCCCCCCCCCCCCCCCCCCCCCCCCCCCCCCCCCCCCCCCCCCCCCCCCCCCCCCCCATATTATGCAAGTTTGAAAATTATTGTCCTATTTCAAGTTAACTCCACCCTAGCCCTATTCCAAATCCAGTTGAGAATGGAGGGAGACTAGATGACATGGAAACTTTAACAGATGCTGATGATGGTGACGTGCTTGATTGTTCATTTTCCATTTGTAGTCCGTCCCCGACATCTAGACTAATAGCAGCAGCGATACCAGCGACACAGCAGTATAACTGGTGGGTCCGAGTAAAAATTGGATCCGATAATCACATACAGCAATGTATTCTTTTCGGACGTTTTACAATTAAGGCCTAAACTCCACGTTTATTTGGAGTCATTATGATTGAACCAAGGTAAAGTAGACGACACCGCCTCCCCCATTGGCATTGCCGTTACAAGCATGTTGCTCATTAGTCAATAGACGTAGGTACGTTTCTTTCTTGGATACAAGATAACGATAGCATCGTTATCATTACTATCAACCAACAAATAGTAATAATTGCATTGTTTCGTTCAATCAATACACATGTGATATTGCGTTTTGCATTAGCTGAATTTTTTTCAAATATTATGTATTGTTGTTCATTGCCAACTGAAATATGTATGAAAATGCAGATTTGTAAATTGTGTCATTTGGTGGGTTTGTGTGGGCTTTTTAACAAAGGTAAATAATGCCTGTCCTAGCTATAACAATATAATGGATATGTTTTAATGTATAATTGTATGTCAACATTGGCGTGGCTGACCGCCACTCAATAAAGGGGTTTGTTGTATTTAGTGGGTTAGTGGTGGGATTCGAACCCACGCCTCATTCAGGTTTGAGTCGAGCGATGTACAGCTAGGCTAGTCTGGATTTCGACAGTTGTGGGACTCGAACTCATGTCCACCTAGCATCAAGTAAAAGCCCTGTTATAGTGGCGTGCACTCGGTTGATGCTGGTATTAGTTTAGGAACCCGTATGGGTAACACAGCAGTATAACTAGGCTTTTGCTTTCACGAAAAACTGCAAATATACACTTACGGTATACCATATGTATGCGTTGGACTAAGGGTGGCGGAGCCACCTCTTTATTAAATCCAGGTTCGTATAGCAACTCGAATTCCTATATGAAGAGGTTTTTGGGATGCGAATTGAACTTGGAGGGGGGGAGTGATAAACGAAGTTTCTTGGCTAGAAGACCTTTTCCTTGTGACGACATAAAAGTTCACAGGAATTGATGAGGCAATCTTCTGCGGGGTTGACGCCAGTTGACAGATCCTAACCGGTTACATAGGGTAAATAGATACCTTGAAATATATTTTAGTCATTATGGGTATATGCTAGCACCCATTGACTGAGGTGGGAATCAAGTGAAAGCCCAGTTATACTGCTGTGCACTTGGTCCCTGCCTGTTGGTACCTACTCCAGGATGCACCACGTAGCAAAGGAAATATCGCCCTAATAGGAAATGGAGACTTTTGTCTGTATCATTCGTATACTCACAATCATTAGCATCCTGAGTACACACGTGATTAATATTGATTCTTTTCTCAATATCAATTCCAGGTAACAATGGCATTAGCTATATCTTGCAAGTGACTTCACGTCTGCTCAATCCGTCGCAAAACATCGACTGGGGACAACCTGCAGGTCAACTCGTATGTACAATTTTTTCGGTTCTGGACGATCAGCAACTTGGCGAGAATATGGACTTGTTGCTGCGGGGAGTTTTGGCCCGGTTTGGCGCATTGAATGCTGTCGAAAGGGGTACGTTTTTTCTTGGGGGGGGTCAGGTCGGCGTCGCAAAGATTGCCGAGGCCATCTGATTTTTGTCAGGGTTATCTTCTTTAGGTCAAAGGCTCCGTGTTGTTTACCTTAAGATTCCTTTTAAGTATCCTGGTCGTAAGTTTAAACCTATCCACCGACGCAATTATACTGCTGTACGTTTGGTTCTAGCTGGTGTCAGTCTATAGTTCCATGAGCCCCTTGTTTACGATGCACTATTTGAAGGATGAATAGTCAGAAATATTACCATAATTGGAATTAGAGACTTTATAGGCGTTAATCAAATCCTCGTTATTCTTTGCATCGCTAGGGAACGAGAAAAAAATTCGGATTACTTATGTTCGTTTAAATATAGTCTCGCTTTCTAATCCTATCGTTATGCTCCGTGGAATTAGACTAACATTGAGTAGGTGTCTGGTGCATAGCAGTATAATTGGGCTTTCGTGTTTTACGCGATTTCATTCATTTTGATGGGTGACGTGATCACCTCCTCCATATTGATAACGATCGACTTCGATGACTTGATAAACGTAACACAAACGTAGAGGAATAACAAAGTTTGTTGGCTGGTGGACGGTATCCTTGTGACATCGCCACTGTTTGCAAAGATTGACGAAGCCGTCTAATTTTAATGTCAGGGTTATTTCTTTTAGCCTATATGGTATACGTATACTTTGCGATACCTTTCAAATATCCCGGGTGTATGCTTGCAGTCACCCGCTAAAGCGGGAACTCAGTTATACCGCTGTGTACTCGGTCCCTACTGTTATTAGTCTAGATGCCTGTTGGCACGCAGTCCTGGTTGCACCATATGGAGGATGAAGAAATTGAGACTTTTTATGCATTATTAGCACCCCAATCGATATAGGTCAATGTACGATGTTCCTCAATGTAAATGTCATTGGACCAAGGGAGGCTGTCCTGATACAATGTTTGGATAGTCTTATCATTTTTATGAACACTGGCACTGGCACAAAGATGCCTTTGACAAGTCAATTGAAACTTTATAATTTTCTAACGAATACGGTGTTATTATTAAAATTAATTATCCTTATTTTCAGCCATTGATATAATAATACATTGTTTACTATTAACTGCTTTTCAATGCCATGATACATTTTTTAAACCAATTAACTCGGAAATTGTATAAACTTTCATCAATCAATAATTTGCTGATGACGTAGTATGGCTGAGATTTTAATTATATATATATATATATTGATTATTGGACCGATACTTCAATGTGAATACAACTCAAAATTGATATTCATTTTGGTCAGAGAGGCATTTAATTAAATGAATTTTTAAAAATATTATTGTGATTTACCTTATTGTGCATTTCCAATAATAAATAAATGAATCTATGATATATATTTCTTCAAATATAATATAAGACCCTTTTTGTAGCATCGGTTACTTACTTCTTTATTATTTTCCATATTTGTAGGGCATATTAAATAATCGAATTTGATAGGTTGATAGGCGTAACAAATGTAGAACAGTAACAAAGATACTTGGTAGACAGCTTCCTGTTCGCAAAAATTGGCAAGGTCGTCTTATTTGTTGTCAAGGCTACCTCCCTTAGCCGAATCCAGTCAAAGCCCTATTACACCGCTGTGCATTCGATCCCAGTTATTAGTCTAGATACCTGTTGGTACCTAGTCCAGGATGCACAGTCAGAAGTACCATCATTATTGGAATTTGAATTTGGTCATCAGTATCTGCCCTGTTGACCACGGCCTTTAATTGATTTTTGAGACAGTTTTGACCGCGAGTATATAGATCAGTTAGCCGCGGCCAGCCATCCTGGTGAGAAGACGAGCAATTTTTAAACCACCTTTTTTAGGCCCCTCTCCGAGTGGAGCAAGCAGTGCTGTCCCTAAATAGGGCTGCTTGGTGATAATACTCAAGGTGACACCGATAACCGTTGTCGCCTTCTTGTCAACGCATTAACGCCTGAGTACCCGTTTGGTCCACGGTTATTTATTTGGCACAGCCTTATTCACAGCTAGCCTTTATTGCTAAAGGTCATTTCACTATCCGCCACCTGTGGACGCGCTAAGTAGGGGTCGGTCTCTCCCTTAGTAATATTTCTATTAAAACCAAGATTGGAATATATAAGAGTTTAGTGCGTTCCATTCTTCTTTACGCATGCGAAACTTGGACTCTCACCCAAGCGGATACGCAAAAGCTTGTTCTTTTTGAGCAAAGCTGTTTAAAATTCTTATGGTTTCGCTCGTTGTCCTTTATTGAACGCACTCACTTAATAACTAGTAAAATATTTTGACCATTCCCAGATATTTGTAAGTCTCTTAACATTTATTGGCCATGTATCTCTAGCACAGTTAAAGAAAGACGATTAAAACGGATTGGCCACTCATCCAGCCAGAATAGCTATGGAAGCCCACTCATTACCCGGATGGAAAAGAAGGCTAGGCCGCCAACGGAAAATTTGGACAGACATTGTAGCACGCTAAGTCAGTCCTTTTATTTATGCTAAGCCCCGTCATCGAAATGAATTATTTAAATGGGCGTCCGTTTGTTTACCCTATGCAGCCAACAGAGATCATTGGAGGGGTTTAACTCGTGGGATGTAATTAACATTTAATGTCAGCACACCTCAAGTGCCGTTCTTTGAGTACACACTACAAAAGTTGACGTTTTTACAGACGCTTTGGTTTTGTTGGACTACCCTGAGTGATATTAACCGATGGGGGATGTTTATTCCCGATGATGATGGTGATGATCATCATTATTGGAAATTGTTAACTTTATAACTTACGAATGCGTTATTAAATATAACTAATTTCACAATTCTTTACACCACAAATTAATTGTTTGACTAATGTGGGTGTATTTGTGTCGATACGTAATGGAAACCAATGCCAATTGTTACTTGCACACAAGGTCATACAAATTAACACTGTATCTCGCAATAAACTATGCAAGCTCAATGCATTTATAGACAATTGTTAAATAATCGATCAACCTGATGGGACGATTATTGATTCGTTTGATCAAATGATAAATTGATGGCATTGTTTAAATTTCTTTTGTGTAAAACCAACGAAATTACTAGTTGTCCACACTTCAATATCAGTTTGAGCAAAGCCGTTTGAGAACCAGATATATATGGTTTTATATTCATTCATTCATTCATTTGGTTGGTGACGTGGTCACCTCTTCATTATTTCCCATATTTATACGACATGTAGAACGATCGATTTCGATGGCTTGAAAAGCGTAGACAAACGTGGAAGAATAACAAAGTTTCTTGGCTGGTAGACGGCATCCTTGTGACGTCGCCACTGTTCGCAAAGATTGACGAGACCGCCTGCTTTTTTTATCAGCGTTATCTCTCTTAGCCCAAGGGCTACATGTGGTATACGTATACCTTAAGATACCTTTTAAGTATCCTGGGTGTATGTTCGCACCCACCCGCCGTAGCGGAAGCCTAGTTATACCGCTGTGCACTCGGACCCTGCTGTTATTAATCTACATGCCTGTTGGCACCTAGTCCAGGATGCACCACGTGGAGGACGAACAGTCAGGAATATCACCATCATTGGAAATTGAGACTTTATAAGCATTACTCAAATCCTCAGGATCATTAGCATCCCAACGCAACTAATAAAATATTCAAACCATTTTTTAATATTTGTAGTGCAATACAATATGTGCAATATGTACAGGCATCTAGACTAATAATAGTAGGAACCTCTGATTCAGCGGTTGCCTACGACTCCATGCTTGCATTTATGCACCAAGATAGAAACCGAATAATACCACTGTGTAGTTATTCCCCGACTAGTATTAGTAACAATTCAGGATGTACAGACAATAGATGACATAAAGCAACACAAACCACCGAGTTTTAACGCTATCGCGATTTTGGATTCAAAAGCAGCATCCATATGGAGACGTCAGTGTTAACGAAAATTTATAAATGATATACAAAAGCTTGTTCAGTTTGACAGAAGCTGTTCAAGACCCGTATCGTTTTGTTCGCTGTCTCCTATTGAATGCAACCGTTTAATAACTAATAAAATATTTCAACCATTTCCATTTGTAAGACACTTAACATTCATTGGCCATGTATCTCTAACACAATAGGAGAAAGATTATTAAAATGGATTGGTCATGTTTTATCGTAGATTGCCCACTCATTTAGCCAGAACAGCTATGGAAGCCCAACCATTACCCGGATGAAAAAGAAGGCCAGGCAGCCAACGAATAATTTGGACGGACACGAACTCAGTCCCTGTATTTGTACTAAGCCCACCTCCCGTCCAAATGAATTGCTTAATTGGGTGTCCAATTACTTACCGTTTCCACGTTAATACAGATCACTGGACACGTTTAATTTGGGATATAATTAGCATGTTGAAAGTTTTTTTTTGCTACTGGTTATTGACGTGGTCACCTTTTCACTATTCCTATATTTGTGCAGCAAACAAGAAGAAGAACGACGTTTCTTGGCTGGTAGACGGCATTCTTGTAACGGCGCCAATAATTGCAAAAATTAATAAGGACGCTGTCTCTCTTATTAGCCCAACAGCCTCACATGGCATACGTTTAATTTGGGATATAATTAGCATTTCTCTTATTAGCCCAACAGCCTCACATGGCATGCGTCAAGCTTAACGTCCTTTTCGAGTACTCTGAGTGTATGCTTGTATCCATTTACTGAGGCGAAAGTCCAGTTATAACGTTGTGGTTCCTGCCGTGGTTTGTTGAACCTAGTTCAGGACGCATTGCGGCAGTGACAGTCAGATATTAACAAAAATTACTACTATTAATTTTTTATCGGGAAACACATCTTTTAGCAGTGAACATTGTAGCGAAGCCGAATGTGGGCCCGCAGTTTGTGGGTTGGTGATGTGATTCGAATCTATGTTCACCAGGTCCAAGTTGATCGCTGTAACGCTACGCCATCTTGGGAACATTATTGGAAATTGAGGCTTTACAAGCATTGAAAGGTAGAAATCAGATTATTTAATGAATACTATATATATATATATATATATATATATATATGCTTACTTATTATGCCTTTATACATATTTTTAAAAAGCTGAAGCGATAAATGATCTCAGATTCCACGAGGCACGTCAAAGTCTGATGCTTGTTCTCATTTCGCTATTTCGCATCCAAACAAAAAATGCCGTTTCGTTTTTTTCCACCATCCCCGATTTGACAGGTAAAGCGGCATTGGAAGAAATTTTGCTCACTTGGTGCAAATGCCAACACCGGTACAAATCAAAATATGAAGTTCATGTTAGGTACGTGATTTGATCAATAATGATTTGCTGTCGACATGACAAATCCTCTTTGAATGACGATTTCGGCGCTTGGAAACGTTGTGTTTTGATGTTTTTAATGCGTTCATATTTTTGTGAACTGTAATATTTTGGGTTACTCCTTCCTGATGAACGGTTTGGGTAACCCTATAAATTTTTATGAACATTGATGTACCATGTTGAGGAAGAACAGTCATAAATGTTACTATTATTGGAAAGTGAGATTTTAAAAGCATTACTCGAATCCTCAGGATCATTACTTTATGTGACCGCCACTTCCGGTTGAAAAGCCCCCCGTCTTAGAATCTTCGGCGGACTAATGGTATATATGACTGAACATAACTTCAGCATTTAGCCAACTGGCGACGTCGTGCTTTGGAAATTATTGACTTAGCTAACTTTGTATTGATCCGGTGGGATGTTAGCGATTTTAAGGGATGCTGAGTAATGCTTATAAAGTTTCCATCTCCAATCTCCTCCTTTTGTAGTGCATCCTGGACTTGGCGCCAATAGGTATTTAGACTAATAGTAGCAGAAACCGAGTGCTTCTACTTCAGGTGCAAGCATACACCCAAGGTAGTTAAAAGGTGCATTTATACCATGTGTAGCCGTTGGCTCCGTCACAATGATGCCGTCTACCAGCCGACAAACGTTCGCTACATTTATGAAGCTATGGAAATCGATCGGTTTATATGCCGTACAAGTATAGAAATAATGAAAACAATGAATGAATGATGCGGTGTTTTGAATGGGGAACATTGACGAGATACCTTTTTATTTCTACAGCTGACAGCTAATACAATGAATTAGTTCATAGCCGTTGTCGCCGTGATAAACAAATCAGGTGACTTTATTGATTTTTGAAGACTGTGGCGCCGTCACAATGATAGTCGGTCTATTAGTCTAGAAACGTGGTTATTCTTTTGCTTTTGTTAGGCCTACGAAACTTTTGGAGGCGATTATATAAAGTAGTTTTGAACAAGATTGCCACACATTGTTTTTTATATATATATAGACACAACAAACATATGGTAGCCTTGGGAATGTGCTTGTACTCATTCGTTAAAATGAAAGCCCAGTTATGCCACTGTGCACTCAGTGTCTACCGTTATTAGTCTATATGCTTATGGGCACCTATGTGACCCTGGTCTTTGTTCCTGGTCCGTGTTAGTTTGAGTTCCAAATCGCTCTGCATGAATGTAGATAGAATAAGGAATATTGGTATTATTATAATTGGAAAGCATTATTTAAATATTTTGGGTAAACGTTTGCTTATTACAATGATTGGTCGAATATTTTCAGTTTTTTGGCAATTTCTTTATTGCTCTAATTCACCAATCTAACATTCTCTGTTTAATCATTACTTATCCAACGTGAAACACTAACTTTCGGACTGTTTCTGCTTGGGATGCCAATAATCCTAAGGATTTGAATAATACCTATAAAGTATTAATTTCTAATGATGGTGATATTCCTGACTGTTCGTCCTCCATGTGGTGCATCCTGAACTAGGTGTTCCTAGGCGTTTAGACTAATAACAGCAGGGTCCAAGTGCACAGCGGTATAACTGGGTTTCTGCTATGGCTGATAGTTAAAAGGTATCTTAAGATATACGTATACCATATGTAACCATTGGGCTAAGGGAGATAACCCTGACACAAAATCAGACGGCTTCGTGTCAATCTTTGCTAACAGTGGCGACGTCACAAGGATGCCGTCCACTAGCCAACAAACTTTGTCATTTTTCTACGTTTGTGTTCCGTTTATCAAGCCATCGATGTCGATCGTTTAATATACCGTATAAATATGGAAAATAATGAAGAGATGATCGCATCACCCACCAAATTGAATGAATGAAATGTTTGTTTATTCCAACTTTTTATCTTTTTTCCATTTTGGAAGTGTTGTCGCCTTGGCCAACCTCGTTATGTACGCCCTTACATCAAACGATGAACGTCTTCTTACGTTGAACGTCCAAGAGCCACTTGTTGACAGCGGCGGTTCAGGTCAGTTGCACGTATCTGTGTGTGTGTGTGTTGGATCAGTTCTACTTGAATTACGACTAGTGGTGACTTTAGATGGGCTTATTTTGGATAGGGTGTCTTTATTTCCTTACTTGTTGTGTATATTTCTTGGTGCCGAGGTGTTCTAGACGTACGGTGCTAGATGTGGACATGGGTGTTTGAATTCCACCACTGGCATTAGATGTAAACCCACGTTCGGCTTTGCTAAACAATGTCTGCTGCTGAAAGGCATGCGTTTCTCGTCAAAACATTCACAAGTAGCAAAGCGAAATGATTGCGGCAATCTCCTGTTTCCATACCTCCATCTGGTGCATCCTGGACTCAAACGGACATTAGCGATTAGGGACCCAGATTGCCGCTGTATAATTGGGATGTTGATTTGAGAGACAAGTGCATGATATTTAAAAAGAATGTGAGTTGAAATAGATGATCTGGTTAAGCTTTGAAAAGAGGAAAGTCGTTATTGGAATGCCAAACCAAAATGCTTCGTTATTCCTCACGTTTGTTTGTGAAAACAATTGGAGGCAATTGTTTGATATGCTATACAACGGGAAAAAATAATGAACCGACAATTACGTCAAAGCAATCCAATGACAAAGAAGTAAAAGCAACATGATTACTATGACAACGTTGAGTGGAAAATTGTTTGATATGCCAAAAAATTATAGTTCAATCTCGTGCTTTTGATCCATTTGGCTGGTTTCATTACGTAGTCGCCTCTTCATCATTTATGCGGCGTATTTTGATGGCTTGATAAGCGTAACAAACCTACAAAAATAGCGAAGTTTCTTGGCTAGTAGACGGCATCGGTGTGATGGCGACATTGCTAGCAGAGATTGACGGGACGACCTGATTTTTTGTCTGGGTTATTTCCTCTTGCCTGAATGTGGGGTATACATATTCCTTAAGATACCTTTTAAGTTCCCTGGGTGTATGTTTGCACCCATCATTCGAAGCGGAATCCCAGTTAATTCGCTGTGGATTCGAACCTTGGATGCACGTGGCCACCTAGTCTAGGATGCATAATCTGAACGAAAAACAGTCAGGAATATCACCATCATTGTTTGCTACTTTGAATGTTTGCACGAGAAACATCTTTCAGCAGTGGACAATTAGCGAAGCCAGACGTGGGCCCGCCATTTAGTTTGGGCGATGGGATTTGAACCCATGTCTACCGAGGTCCGAATTCGAGCGCTGTACCGCTAGACCACCCCGGCAAAATTGACAACAACAACAAAGTTAGTGGCAAAGTCACCTCTTTATTAGTTCCAAGTTTTCAAAGCATCACAAATAATTAACTCTCCATTGTTCACGGTTTTTGGAGGCGAGCATAGATATGTTAGTCCAGCGACTTTGCCATTGTTTCCACGATAAAATTCCTTTCCAAAATAGGGTCAAGATCGTCCTGAACATAGTCCATCCAAGTACGTTTCTGACCATCTTTTCTTTTCTTCCAATCGGCATTTGGACAAGCCAAAGTTACAGAACGTGGGATTGCATCAGGATTTTTACGAAGAACGTGACAAAACCAGCGCAATCTACGTTATCGCGATACCAAAGAAGGAAATTCATGGAATTGGAGGTCATCTCGAATTTGGCGGTTACTAATCTGTTTTTGTCCAGTCCCTTGATACGGATGATGCAAAATGAGTGTTGTGCCAAATATATCTGAAACATCTTGCCTCAAATTTGTTGAGCTTTATGATCTCTGACCCTGTAAGAGTCCAGGTTTTAGCTACGTACGAACCAATGAAGAGAAAATGGAAATAGAGACTTTATAAGTATTACTCAAATCCTCACTTTTTAGAGCAAAAGTGTTTTATGTTAATAACAGTGATAATAATAATAATAATAATACGTTTTATATATTCTTCTATTTACGCTTGAGCAATCTATCACTAGCTGATGGTTCGTAAATATGCATGATTAGTTAACGAGTGGCTTCCACTGGATTCATCCCAGGTCGCATGTTCCTTAAGGAACTGACGGTTTTTTGTATCTACATTTTCACCACAATTATTTTAATTTGTCATAGTGGTTTGTACTATTTATAATGTTTGTATAATTTATAACTTTCTGGTGGCACTGTGTATGTGTGTGTGTGTGTGACATACGTATCGTATCGATTCGTTCAATTGGGTTTAATTTGCAAAAGATGGCGAAATAACCAATAATTGCGATAAACACCATTTTGAGACAAAAAAAAGTGAAGTTTCATCTCCAAGCCAAAAACCAAATTCATTCGTGTCCAGAAAATCGATCGCGCACATACTGGACATGTTTCGTACTTTGAACTGAATTGTCAGGTTTTATATTGTCAAAATACATTGTGTATGTGTGTATGGTATTATTAACAATAGCTTATCGATTTCAAGTTTACTTATCAATTCGAATACAATTCCCTGTTATGGACTAGTAACAATAGGGACCGAGTGCACAGCAGTCTAACACTGGGCTTCCGTTTCGACGGATGTATACCATATTTGGCTGTTGGGCTAATGAGGACAACCCTGACAAAAAAATAAGGCGGCAATTTTTGCGAACAGTGGCGACGTCTATTGGCTAAGAAATTTCGCACAGATATTTATGTTAAATGCTGACGATTTGAGTAATGCGCTTATAAAGTCTCAAATGATATTCCTGACTGTTCATTCTCGATGTCGTACATCCTGAACGAGGTGCTCATAGGCATCTAGACTAGTAACAGAAGGTACTGATTCATTGGACTCATGCTCAGTAAATTGATGCATGAGCATGTAGCCAATTAGGTTTCTGGATCCGTCAACCAGCATTAACCCCCCAATTCACTCGTAGAAAATAGTTCCATCAATTCTTGTGAACACTGGCGAAGTTGCAAGAAACTTTATTTATCCCCCCCCCCAAGTTCAATTCGCATCCGACAACTTCTTCGTATAGGAATGCGGGTTGCTATGCCAACTTGGAACCAACTTTTGTTGTTAATTGTCCACTAGCTGAAACGTGTATTTCCCTCAACAACCACAAGAACAAAACGGGGTGGTCTAGCGGTACAGCGCTCGAATTCGGACCTCGGTGGACATGGGGGTTCGAATCCCATCACCGGTCCACTAAAATGCGGGCCCATGTTCGGCTTCGCTACAATGTCTACTGCTGAAAGATGCGTTTCTCGTAAAACATTCAAAGTAGCAAACATAAAATAAAAATAAATAAAACCAAACAATTGTTTGTCTACTTTTTGAACAACTGCCAACAGATGCTGATCCACCGACTGAACTTTCTATCACAATGCCTCTTGTCGTCAAGCTGTACCAATTGATTTTGGACCAGCTCAAAGTTGAAATGGAAAAGGACAAAACTTTTGTCAATACCGATGTTGTAGAAGTCGGCGGTGACGAAGAGTGCGAAAGCGGTTCGAATATTGTGCGTTTAAAAAACAAAAAATTATTTTACATTGTTTATAGATTTTTTTAATTTTTAAAATGTTTACTACTGTGATTGTTTGACGGTTTGACACGCATCTTTTAGTAGTGGGCACTTTAGCCTAGTCGAACTCGTGGTCCGGTGGTTGGCTGATAAGCGTTACACAAACGTAGAAGAATAACAAAGTTTCTTGGCTGGTAGACGGCATCCTTGTGACGTCGCCACTGTTCGCAAAGATTGACAGTGCTGCCTGATTTTTTGTCAGGTTATCTCCCACTTCGAGGGGTCACATATGATATACGTATACCTTTAGATACCTTTAAGTATCCTGAGTGTATGTTTGCACCACCCGCCGTAGCGGGGAGTTCAGTTATACCGCTGTGCACTCGACCCTGTTGTTATTAGCCTAGATGCCTGGGGGCACCCTAGTCCAGGATGCACCACGAGGACTAACAATCAGGAATATCACCATCATTGGAAATTGAGACTTTATAAGCATTACTCAACTCAGGGTCATTTATTTTATTACATTATTACAAAACCCTTGCTTTAAAAAAGCATGGGGCAATAAGATAACAATTACAGCAAAAATTAACATCAGTCTTGTAATTCAAAGAGAACATGAGAAATCGAAGATTGAGCTTCTTCGGCTTTCACTCAACCCTGTCATTTGTGTAACTCTGTCATCGAGATACGTGCGATTACTTCTTTTGCTAGTTGTTTTCCGGAATGGCATCCTCTATTGTTTCCGTAGCAGTATGAATTTTTTACAGAGGCCAGGTTGGGCACCTTGCGTCAAACCCTCCTCCTTTATCCAGGCTTGGGACTGGCTAGCCAATCATTTCTGATCCAAACTAGGCGGAGTCATATTAGCATCCTATTGTTATTATTATTATTATTATTTTAACTCTGCCTAGTTTGGACCAGAAATAATTCAATCTAGCCAGTCCAAAAGCCTGGATAAAGGAGGAGGGGTTTGAGCGCGCAAGGTAGCAACCTGGCCTCTGTAAAAAAATATATACTGCTAGGGAAACGATAAGAGGACGTTATTCCGGCAAACAACGGCAAAGAAGTGATAGCACGTATCTGGATGACAGAGTTACACACAAATGACAGGATTGAGTGAAAGCCGAAAGGAAGCTCAATCTTTGATTTGCAGAATCTTCAATGTCAACGAGACTTTGTTGTTATTGTTGTTGTTGTTTTGCTGTACTTGTTGTCTTGTTGCCCCATGCTTATTTTTAAAGCCAAAGGGTTTTGTATAATACAATTATTATTATTTTAATTATTATCAGGCTGTTGATGATCAATCAAGCACAGATGATTACGGCTTTACCGTTTATATGGGTAAGTCCAATTTGATCACTCATTTGGATGTCATTCAAATGGAAACTGCTGTTTTCAGATTGCCCAAATACATGAAACTCGTCCATTTTTAAATTAATTCAATAATTTGTCTTTTCAGTATTTCAGCTTTTACAGAGCGTCGAAACCAGTCGGTTTTCTATTGTTTTCCACGGCCAAGCATACCTTGTCGTAGGTTGTAAACAATCCACAAGTATTAAAATTCTAATCAGCACTCGATTTGGATCTGATGGATATGAGGGTTCGAATCCCACCACCATCATTTGCCACTAAATGCGGATCCACGTTCGGCTTGGTTAACATGGTCACTGCTGAAAGATGCGCGTTTCCCCTTGAAAACATTCAAAGTTGTAAAAATAGGGAAAAATAAAAAAACACAGAATTTCTCACTTGGAAAAATTACCTGAATTGGGGAGGGGTTGGGTAGAACCACTAATTGGTTCGACCTTTATGTGGAATTTGAGGACACATACTGCCCTTATCAGTGTCAGTCTGACCAACAACCTACTTGACTACAGAAAGATAGTTGAGAGATAATAATTCTAATATTGCGTTTGGCTAACTCTTAGTCAAAATACATGATTGGATGGCTCTGTTTTTGGGATAAATACTCGAAAGGACAAAATCACTGTGTCCTACTTGTTATTATTACGAATAGGGTTGTATGTTTTTTTTGGGTATTTTGTAACTACAATCCATTGATATGAGGATTGTTTTCAAGCAAAATACAACTATACTATTCATCTACTTTTTATATGTCTAGTTGTTTTAATTTTAATCAATGGAAAAAATCCAATCGTTTGTGGGTGGGTGGGTGGTGGAGGAATGGATAGGTTATAAAAATTGATTTGTTTTTCATTTTATTGATTGTTAAAAACCAAATGATAATTTCTCATTTATTATTATTATTATTATTATTGTTATTATTATTATTATTATTACTACTATTATTATTATTGTTATTATTATTTTTGTTATTATTATTATTATTATTATTATTATTATTATTATTACTATTATTATTATTATTATTATTATTATTGTTATTATTATTATTACTATTATTATTATTGTTTTTATTATTATTATTGTTATTATTATTATTGTTAGTATTATTATTATTATTATTACTATTATTATTATTAGTATTGTTATTATTATTATTACTATTATTATTATTGTTATTATTATTATTATTATTATTATCATTATTATTATTATTATTACTATTGTTATTATTGTTGTTATTATTATTATTATTATTATTATATTATTGTTATTATTATTATTATTATTATTATTATTATTATTATTATTATTGTTATTCTTATTGTATGTACATTTGTCAATGTTTTTATTTACTAACTTTTTTCAATTTAACTTACTCCACGTGTTGTTCGTCGAGTAACGTTTTAGACTGAATTAATCGATATGTTTTTTATTACAATTTTGTAGATTGAAGGGATGTTGGCTTGCCAATTGGAGAGTGTGTTTTGTTGGTGCAATTGTGGGCATCCTAACAATGAATTTTTGTCTTAAAAAGTTGGTAGAATTCGATTTTCATTGAACACTGTCCCAAGTTATTTTGGACAGGCGATTAGCCTGGTTTTGGGACATGTATCCAGAGGTGATCTAGTGGTACAGCGGTCGATTCGAATCTGAGTGGGTTCGATCCCCACCACCATTGGTACTAAATGTGGACCCCCGATTGGTTTTGTTGAAATAAGTTTAGGCATCTTGAGTGTGTGCTAGCACCCATGCACAGAGCGGGAGTCCAGTGAAAGCCCAGTTATATCGCTGTGTACTTGATCCCTGTTGTTTTTAATTTAGAGGCCTGTCGGTACATAGTCCAGGATGCACCACGTGGAGGAGGAACAGCTAAACATATGACCATCAAGATCATTGCAATCTGAACGCCGGTACTAGACTTGAAAACATCACCGCCACATAAGTCATTGCACAAAACGTATCTTTTTCAAAAAATCGAACATATACTAGCAATATATGGTATGTGGGTGGGGGACTCTCAGTAAGCTGCGGTTAAATTATGTCCAAGGTTAGATTTGAGTACACACCCTCATGGTTATTATTTGCCAGCAACTCTCAATGAGGGGCGGTGATATATATTAACCACTCCTTTTAAATCACCAAAATTATTACATATGTTTATATATATATATATATATATATATATATATATATATGTAACACGAGACAGCTTACTCTAAAATTATTTTTATTTGAAATAATAATAAATCAATAATTCATTTAATTATTTTGACTATTTGCATTTGAGGTCGTCCTTTATCATATATATATATATATACATATGAAGAAATATGAAACTAGTAACCCTTATGCTTGGACTATTCAATTAATATACGCATTTTGTTACCGTCGTTACACAGAGAGAGAGAGAGATTTCTTAGTACACGTATAAGTTTTGTGTTTATCTCGCTCGGACTTCATCTTTAATGTTTATTCTGGTTAACTCATGAATCACCCATTGAAGTACACACACACACACGTATGAAAGATTGAAAACTCATATTTATCAAATACGATAAAGAAATTTATTTGCGTATAATTCTTTTTTACCAAATTTATATAGAAGATGCAACTGTTAATGATGATAATGATAATGATGATGACGATGATGATGACGATGACTTTCACAATGATCCAAGATTTGCCGATCCAATCTATTCCAAAGAATCGATCATGAATATTGATATGAAGGTAAGGATTGACCAGCCCAATGTGTGCATCTATTTATTATTGCTATTTGGTTTAAAAATAAGCATGGGGCAAAAAGACAAGAACAAAGTCTCGTAATTCAAAAACAAACATGAGACAACAAAATTTTTCCACGTATTTGAACATTGTGCCAAGCGTTTTGTTTCATGTTCCATGAAACATTCGTTTCAATTAGATCTTCCGAATAGTTCTTAGCCAAGTTTTCTGTGGTCTGCCAACCTTTCTTTTACCATTTACATTTGTCCATTCCAAACCGTTCTTGCTGGTCTTTCGGGCGCGGTAAACGTAGAATTTCTGGACCAAGTAATTTTCTTCGTCTAATTGTAATGATGTCATGGAGTGAACGAGAGTCAGTTCTTTTTATGATCTCATCATTTGAAATGTGATTGCACCAGGTAATCTTTAAAAACTTCAAGGACACCGGTGATGAAAAACATCCACCATCTTATCATGTTTCAATTCCCATATATAGAAACGATTATTGATGCGTAATAAATGCACGTTTGTTTTCAATTCTGTACCTAAATGTAATATCGAGACAATGTTTGGAAAGACAAGATTATTTTTATTATACTTTGAAATGAATGTATTTTGGTTATACAATGTGCAAAATCCGACTGAAATTAAAGTTACACTTATAGAATTGCCTCTAGATACCACAGATCTTAATGTAGTTGTATTTTTTACAATCATTTTAAAATATAATGTAAATGGTCTGAGAACCCCGTCATTGGAATCTCGATGCTTTCGCTACTTCGCCGTAGTTTAGAACTATTTTTTTACAAAGATCAGGTTGCTAATCTTGCTCTCAAACCCTCTTCTTTTTTCAACCGCACATGGGACTGGCTACGGTAGAGTTAGTATACATAAACGAATCGATTACACTACATTGATTCCTATAAACTGTGCAAGCAGTGAAACCAAATGAAAAGTATTTATGGAGTTTTTATGTATATTCGTATATATTTATATTTATCCACTTATTCTTCCCTGAACAGTTTTTAACCAAGTTTTTGACAGTCTACCTCCATCTCTCTGTCATTGTTTGCCATAATAGCGTCTTCTTATTGTTTTAACAATCTTGCACATCAGAAATTGAAATTCTATTCGGATTTATATATATTTATATTTATCCACTTATTCTCATGCGATTGTATCGTCTGTCCTTCTATCTGCAGGAATATTTGGTTCAATTTTTGGCGGAATTTTCCCAGCATCCTTCGTACAACGATTTTAGCCGTTTTCACAGCCCCACCGAGTTGCTCATATTGAAAAAAGTGTCAATTTTGCCATAACGACGCTATGTGCAATGTATTTTTCATTTTGTTACCATTTTTCTACTTAAACTGATCACTTTATAAAAATAAACACAATTTTATAAATAATCGACTGCTATTCTAGATGATCTTGGGAATTTGGATATGAAGCCTCAATTTCCGATTCTGCGTGTACTACTATGTGATACTTTTTGCATTCACATTGACGGAACAGCAACCAACTGTACAGAACGTATAATGGGGCTTCTATTTAGGTGGATGAGTGCTGGGATAAACTTTAAAGGTATGTATCTTACGATACTTGCAGTCATTAGGATAAGGTAAATAATTGGGACAAATTAGGCAGCCTTGTTAATCACGGTGAACAGTGGCATCGTCTATTAGCCAAGAGACTTGTTTATTCTCTTGCGTTTGTTGATTATATTGAACCATTTCATTTTCGTTAGTGACGTGGTCACTATTTCATTATTTTCCATATTTATACAATCGACTTCGATGACTTGATAAACGGGACAAATGTAGAGGAATAACAAAATTTCTTGACTGGTAGACAGCATCCTTGTGATGTCGCCACCGTCCGCAAAGATTGACGTGGCAGTCTGATTTTTTGTCAGGCTAATCTCCCCTAGCCTAAGAGTATACCTTTTAAGTATCCTGGGTGTATGCTCGCACCCACCCGCCGTTGCAAAGGCCCAGTGCATTCGGACCCTGCTGTTATTAGTCTAGATGCCTGTAGGCACTAAGTCAAAGATGCACTACCTGGAGGACGAATAGTGAGGAATGTTACTATCATTGACTTTATAAACATTACTCAATTCTTCAGGATCATTATCATCCCATATTGAACCAGAAAAATAATGAACTCATAAAAAATAACCAATGTGCTGTCAGAAGAAAAATCAAAGTTTACTACTGCAATACGATTGTCTATAGATGCGTGTTGGTACTTCACAAATTTGTTGTGAAACACGACTAAATATGTTACTTCGGTTAGGTATTGAAATATGTCAATGATCATGATGATATGATTAATGCTCATAAAGATTCAATCTCCAAAGATAGTAATATTCTTCACTACTCGTCCTCCATGTGGTGCATCCTAGATGGCAATAGATATTTAGACAAATAACAGAAGGGACCGGGAATACGGTGGTATATATTCATGACAACCCTGCAATCGTGATCACGCTATTGTATCGATCGGAAGGCAAGATGTGTCGTCTAAAAGCGCCATGCGACGTCAATTGGTCGAAATGCACGCACCACGTTGATGAGAACAATTTTTATGTCGGCAGCGACAATCAATCTTCGATTAAATTGTATTTCTTCCCTTCCACTCCATTGCGCACAATGGCATTGTGCAAATGTCCTTCCATAAAACTTGCAATTTCCTAAGGCTTTGCGATAACCACTGGGTTTTGGCGAATATTATAATGGAGCAGTTTGCAGTTGCTTCACCCTTATTAGTAATCATCAGCAGTAGTCTCACAGGGTAGTTAGAACACACCGAATTGGCATTGATGGTTTCACAGACGTAGGAGAATAATGACGTTTCTTGGCTAATAAATGATAACCTTACTGTTTGCAAACACTGACAAGGAAGTCTGATTATTTGGTTATATCCCGTGCCTACATATGCTACACGTGCACTTGCACGTCGATGTGGAAGCCCAGTTATACTGCTGGTCTCTAATCCACATCCGTTTAAATATACGATTAAATGGAGGGATGCTAATGATCCTGAGAATTTGAGTAATACTTTTGCTACGAACCTATTAGCCGTTTCCTCTACAACATTCACATAGTAAAAAGTAAAACATTAATTACTTTAGGACTATCATAGGATCAGGGTTATATAAAATTTCAATTTTCAATGATGATGATATTCCTGACTGTTCATCCTCCACGTCGTGCATCTTGAGCAAGGTGCTTATAAGCATCTAGACTAATAACGGCAGAGACCGATTTCACAGCGGTATAACTGGGTTTCGGCTTTAGCGGGTGGGTACAAGCATAGACTCGGGATATTTGAAAGTTATATGTAGCCCTGACAGACATCAGCCGTCGTCGTCAATCTTTGTGAGATGTGGCGCCGTCACCAGGATGTCGTCTATTGGTCAAGAAACTTTATTATTCTCTTACAAGTCATTCAAGTCGATCGTTTAATGTGCCGTGCAAATGATTAAATAATGAAGATGTGACTACGCGTCACCAACAACAATGAATGTAATGGTATTAGGTTGTTTAAGGAGTAAACCTAAATGATTGAACTCACATTCTGCAATTTTGAAGTTATGTTGTTACAGATAAGGGATGCCAATGATCCTGAGGATTTGAGTAATACTTTTAAGCCTCAATTTCCAATGATGGTGATATTCCTGACTGTTCCTCGTCCACGGGATGCATCCTAGACTAGATCGAATGCACAACATCATAACTGGTCTGCCGCTCAGTAAATGGCCGCTGACAAACACCCAAGATGCTTAAAAGTCATCTCAAGGTATACATTTAGTATATGTAGCAGGTTAAGCTTGTGGATCCGTCAACCTTGAAGACCTTCTCGTTAACA
This sequence comes from Cardicola forsteri, assembly GCA_025895645.1. NCBI lineage: Eukaryota > Metazoa > Platyhelminthes > Trematoda > Strigeidida > Aporocotylidae > Cardicola > Cardicola forsteri. The sequence goes on along the minus strand of JAKXYG010000430.1, from coordinate 124,038 downwards.
CCTGTAAACACTGGTGTCGTCACAAGGAAGCGGTCTTCCATCTAACAAACTTCATTTATCCTCCCAAGTTCAATTCCCATCAGTGTAGGAATTCGCACGCCACCAAAAAAATTATTCCACATGCTGCATAAGCTTGTAAATAATCAGAGACGTAACCTTATCATTGCCACTTACACTACCCAATTGTCGACATAATCTTGCCCGTTTCCATAGTTGGCAATAAACGATAATTATTTTAAAAGCCATACCCTAGGCAATTTGTTCCACAATAACAAACACTATTGGTACATACATACATACATAGATAAACAAACTAAATCCAATATTAGCAAAATAATACATTCGCAAAAAAAGAACAAATAAGAAATTCAATCACCTATTTGTCTTTTGGTTGGGATTACAAACACTGTATGTGTGTGTGATATGAAAGTGTACAATATCTTTCTTTAGAGATTATTAATTTTTGTTTAAAGACATGATATAAACGACGTTGGCAGGAGGACAAGAAACAAAAAACTTTCATTTTAAAGGAAGGGGCTAAAATGAAGCACAAAATTAGGAAAAAAGCAGAAAATAATACGAATTATAACAAGTAATGACGGGGATAATACTGAATGGTAAGAAAAATAATGAATGATCATCTTCGATTCACGGGCAATTATCTTTTGGTGAATGCAAATTGTAATCAATATAATATATATATATATATATATATATATATATATATATATATATATATGAAAAAACTCAGTAAAATCACATGGATATATATATTAAATACAAACATTCATCATATACACAATAAACATCTCTATCTCTCTCGCAATGTGTGTGTGTATGTGTGTGATCTATACTACACCACCTGTCACGTTCTTAAATGTGCGCATCAGTGAACAAATTTGTTTAGAAAATCGTGCGGTCGTCACACACACACACATGTTGTGTCCGGAATGACAATGTTTAGAGACGGAAAGAAAGCACAGCGTGGATTGAATTGGAAAACACCCGCCCAAAAAAATTGAACAAAAAATGGAAAAAAACACAAATGTCATCATCATCATCATCATCACTGATACTTGAGCCAGGTGCCCGATGACTGCATACGCCTAATTTTGGACCTAACAGCAGTAGCTGTTCGGGTGTCTTTCAGTCGGGAAGAAGCAATGCGCGATCGGACCTCGCTAAGTGAAGGCAATGCGTCAATCATTTCGGTTGGCTTGGAATTGCCGTCGAAAAATTCCTTGAACAGTTTCATAATGAGTCGAACTTCCCAATCGGCGAACAACCGATTTCCGCCGCCGCCAACATCCCTGTCTCGATCGTGCAGATAGTCGTTCACCGGTCGCGTAGGCTGGAATCCAGTCCCACCGGCGTCGTGACTGGGACGTTGGGAAGGAGGAAAGCGATGATGGTTGTTTGCATGATTTTGGTGCTGATAGGGTGGATTGTAGCGGTGCTGTTGTTGTTGCTGTTGGGGATCGAGAAGAAGGGGCGCTTGATGTTGTTGCTGATGATGATGTCGGTATTGGTTGGGATGATGAGACGGAAAGAAGCGCATCATAGCTTGTTGTTCTTCTGGCGTAAATGGCATTCGGGTGAGATAACTGCGACCGGGTGGAGGTGTCAACTCGCGGTCTTCGTCCATGTGTGAACGAATTGGCAACGAAGCGAATGCCATTTGAGATCGACTTGAATTGTCGCAAGGATTGTTACAAGGAAGATGGTTGACCCATCGTTGAATGTGCATCATTCGTTCCTAGTTGGACAATTGGAAGGAGGAATTGAGAACGTGAACTCAATACAGTCATATATATATATATATATTCTTTGATAAATAGAAGGCATCAGGTTTTACACAGCAGGGACCCCTGATTCAGCGGTTGCCTACGACTCCATACTTGCATTTATACACCAAGATAGAAACCGAATAATACCACTGTGTAGTTATTCCCCGACTAGTATTAGTACAATTCAGGATGTACAGACAATAGATGACATAAAGCAACACAAACCAGAGTTTTAACGCTATCGCGATTTTGGATTCAAAAGCAGCATCCATATGGAGACGTCAGTGTTAACGAAAATGTACAAAATTTCCCAAAGTGACTTAACCAAATGACATACAAAAACTTGTTCAGTTTGACAAATTCATTCATTCATTCATTTTGGTTAGTGACGTGGTCACCTCTTCATTATTTCCTATATTTATACGACATGTAGAACGATCGATTTCGATGGCTTGACAAGCGTAGACAAACGTGGAAGAATAACAAAGTTTCTTGGCTGGTAGACGGCATCCTTGTGACGTCGCCACTGTTCGCAAAGATTGACGAGGCCGCCTGATTTTTTGTCAGGGTTATCTCCCTTAGCTCAAGGGCTACATATGGTATACGTATACCTTTAGATACCTCTAACACAATAGGAGAAAGATTATTAAAATGAATTGGTCATGTTTTACCGTAGATTGCCCACTCATCTAGCCAGAACAGCTATGGAAGCCCAGCCATTACCCGGATGAAAAAGAAGGCCAGGCGGCCAACGAATAATTTGGACGGATATTGTAACCCGCGATCTTAATCCTTTTGTTTATGCTAAGCCCCCGTCCAAATTAATTAATTGAGTGTCCGATTGTTTACCTTTTGCTGGTAATAGAGATCGCTGGAGAGGTTTAATTCGGTTTGTAATTAACTTTAAAGTCAGCATCACCCAAGTACCGCTCATTATTCAGTGCTGATGTTTTGTAGGCTTTTGATAATTTGGACTACCCTGGGGTGTTTATCCACGATGATAATGATTAGAATCCAAGATGCACCAGATAAAGGTACAAAAACAGGATTATTAGCATCATTGGAAATTGATACATTATAAACCATGCTTTAATCGCCACGATCACTAGCATCACAGCATGGAGCACACTTTTACTGACTTCGAATATAGTAACAATGCAGTTCTTCTCCTTAAATGATGTCAGAGGCAAGATTTCGAACGCACTTCAATCCAAATCCACAATGCCCTTCGAGACAAGCAAATACGCGCAAGTCGTTATAGTGAAAACACTCGCGCCCAGCTACTCACCGATTCCTTGGGTTTAGGCGGAAGATACAATGTGCACTGTTCATTCGATTCGAGTGTCAAATTGATATTAGTCGTCATCGGAGGTAGAATACAATTGGCCGACAAGGCCGAAGCATCGCGTTTGCATCCAGCGGCAGTCGGAGCCATTATAGGACCGGCACCTCCTATAGGGGGCTCGGTAAACAGGGGCGGCTCCAACAACTGCTGTTGCTGTTGTTGTTGTTGCTGTTGTTGCTGTTTATCGTTTGAACGAGAATGACGAGGCATCTTCGTCGTTTGTGGTGGAGGCGGTGGCAGCGGTGGGGGTGGAGGAGGAGCCAACGAAGACTGGGGCGTGATTGTTGTTGTCGGTGTCGACAGGCAATTGAACAGCGGAAAATTCAAAGCAAATTGTTTGGCGGTCAAATTCGAGGGCAACGTAAACGAACGAGCTGCTGCTGCTGATGCTATTGATTGGTTTGGAATCAACGGCGGATTAGTCGATGATGAGAGTAAACAATAGTCACCATTGACTGCAAATAACTGAAGGTTGTTGGGGTGCTGTACAAGCTGTAAAATAAAACAACACAATCGGGGATGAATGTTACAATTTCTTTTCATATATATTGTGGTCACGTCGTCATTGTTTCTACATTTATACAGCATATTGAAATCCGATAACCTGATAAACATAACAAAGTTTCTTGGCATCCTTGTGACGGCGCCACTGTTCGCAAAGATTGACGAATATGGAACGCTTCATCCTTGCACAAGGACCATGCTAATCTTCTCTCTATCGTTCCTATTTTAATATATGTACCACCAAAACGAGTACTTTTTTAATTATTAAAAATGAAAAGTAAAAAATATGTACAAACAACTCTTGTCCGGATCAATGCTAAATCTCTACTATTGTATTGAAGCACATTGTAATAATAATAGTAAATAAAACCACTGAATCTGATATTTTTACTAACTCGTAGTTAGTCCAAAGCATATATATAATTATAGGATTATACTGTTTGCAGTGTCCAAACCTATAGAAGAGACGATATTCAAAGAACCGAATTATAAAGCTTCATTTTGGAAGTTAAACTGTTATTAATAAACCATCAGCTAACATGACTGTAATTGTGTAAAGCAAATAAGGACGCAATACAGGTTCTAAACTCCGCCTAGAGAAATAAACCAATCTAACCGGTACCAAATTAGGATAAATAAGGATTTACGGTATGAAGAGTATCCGGATGTACAAAAAAACCCACACCAAGACTATTGAACGGCCATAATGATTCAAATTGGTTCAATACAAAATTAAATAAATAAAAAACTGGCCAAGAACAGCTGTTCTTCAAAAAATATGGAAAAGTTGCAAAAAAAGAATACAGGTTCTACATCCCTCTTCACTATAACAGAACATATTTTTCTTCAAAAAACAATGTACACTAGTTTCAATCCTGAAGACAAAAGTAGTTCATATTTTTTTCAAATTTTAAATTACCAGAAATGAATAAAGCTCTAAACTCAAAATCGCGTGAGTATAGCTTTAAATCCAACCATCGATACTAGATGTGGACCCTCGTTCGGATTCACCGTAAACAATTCAACCAGTAAAAATTAAATAAAAAATTAATTTGATATTTGTTGAGGCTTATACTAGTTAACCAAACCTCAAAACCCAAAGTTCGGAATTGGTTTTAGTTCAGAATGCTTGTAGTAGATATATAGTCAGATCATTATCATCGGGATGCTAATAATTGTGAGATCTTGAGTAGTGCTTACAAAGTCTCAATTTCCAGTAATTGTGATATTCCCGATTGCCACTCCACTAGGTGCTCTAAAACACGGTCCAACACAACAGAAAACGAATGCACTGCGGCATAACTAGGTTTTCACTTCGGCAGATAGGTGCAAGTATACACCCAGGGTACTAAAAAGTATCTTAAAGTATGTGTATGTCATATGTAGCCGTTTGGGCGGCCTTATCAATCTTTGCGCACAGTGATGCCACAGTGATGTCTACCAGCTAAAAATCTTCATTATCCTCCTATCTTTGTCAAACTTATCAAGCTGTTGGAATCAATCGTTTAATATACTGTACAAATATAGAAACAATGAAGGGGTATCTACGTCACCAACTAAATGAATAAATTATTATTATCATCATTAATCGTTCCTCAAATAAAACTTCCCGATTGTGCATGCTGGTTTGGTAGGAGTTGCAATAAAAAACCGACTGCATCACTAGTTAGTCCTACAGGAAGCATTTCTCAAAACACCAAACTTACCAACACCCCTCAGTCCGAAACCAGAACTTTTAGTGGTGAGCGACTCCATCCGAAAAAAAACAAAGTTGTATGACAAAACAGAGCTTTAAATCTCGCTTCTCATTCGACTGTACTAAACATCCACCCGTCCGCGATGCGGGCGTGGGTTCGAATCCCACCTCTGACAGGTGTCTTTGGGATGCTAATAATCCTGAGGATTTGAGTAATGCTTATAAAGTCTCAATTACCAGTGATGGTGATATTTCTGACTGTTCGTCCTCCACGTGGTGCATCCTGGACTAGGTGCTCCCAGGCATCTAGACTAATAACAGCAGGGTCCGAGTGCACAGCGGTATAACTGGGCTTCCGCTACGGCGGGTGGATGCGAACATACACCCAGGATACTTAAAAGGTATCTAAAGGTATACTTATACGATATGTAGCCCTTGGGCTAAGGGTGATAACCCTGACAAAAAATCAGGCGGCCTCGTCAATATTTGTGAACAGTGGCGACGTCACAAGGATGCCGTCTACTAGCCAAGAAACTTTGTTATTCTTCTACGTTGACGTTACGCTTATCAAACCATCGAAATGGATCGTTTATATGTCGTATAAATATGGGAAATAATGAAGAGGTGACCACGTCACCAACCAAAATGAATGAATGAAACATCCACCGGAAGAAAAATACATCTAGTAAATCCAAAAAAGTAGTTCGGCATTTAATTCTATACAGGTTCATCGCAAATAAAACACCGTAACGGGAAGTTCGATTCAAAAGACCATTAATTATCCTTATCCATAGCAATTTCCTTAACAATGTTTAAAGAACATGCTAGTAATCCTGAGGATTTGAGTAATGCTTATAAAGTCTGCATTTCCAACGGTGGTAATATTCCTGAATGTTCGTCCTCCACGTGGTGCATCCCGAACTGGATGCCCCTAGATATCTAGACTAATAACAGCAGAGTATGAGTGCACAGTGGTATAACTGGGATTCCGCTTAAAAGGTATCTTAAGGTATACGTATACCATATGTAACCGTTCGGCTAAGGGAGATAGCCTTGACAACAAATCAGGTGACCTCGTCAATCTTTGCATAGTGGCGACGTTACAAGCCGTCTACCAGCCAAAAAACTTTGTTATTCTTCAACGTTTGTTATGCTTACCAAACCATCGAAGTCAATCGTTTTATATACCGTAGAAATATGGGAAATAATAAAAAGGTGACCACGTACTACACCACTAACTAAAATAAATGAATAAATAAATAATTAATAATCCGTTCCGTAGCAATTTCTTTAACAATGTTTAAAGATCAGTTATCCTTTGTGTCAAATCCCGAAGACAGCTAAATTAACGTTAATGAATTTATTAAGTTAAATAACAACGTAACTAATTCCTGATAACTAATTTTAAAAATTCAAACGTTATGTTAAATTGACCGTCTCATGCTAGCGTCATTCTAGTTCATCATCATCATCATCATCGGGGATAAACATCCCCCACCGGTTATTATCACTCAGGGTAGTCCAAAAAACCAAAACGTCTGCAAAAACGTCAACTTTTGTAGTGTGTACTCAAAGAATGACACTTGAGGTGTGCTGACATTAAATGTTAATTACATCCCGAGTTAAGCCCCTCCAATGATCTCTGTTGGCTGCATAGGGTAAACAAACGGACGCCCATTTAAATGATTCATTTGGACGAGGGGGCTTAGCATAAATAAAAGGACTAGTTACTACTTTCAAAGCGTTATGTAGTTATACCAGCTCATTTCTTTATCTAAACCCTTTATCATTTAGTAGTTCAACAAAAGTGCATAATTATTCCCACTTTTTCCAACTGTTACAGAGTACTTTCGAGAAAGTTTCGCAATTGGCATAATGGGTGACTATCACTATACTGACGGTGATGCAAAATGCCTTAAAAATACCCCCAAAATCTCCCACAAATACGGTATTTGCTTTAATAAAAACAAAATCTAAAAAATGCGGTTATCAAATTTGTACATGCAAGCTCTAACACACGTAAAATTAGTCGGTAAATACGTTTAGTGGTAGAGACTTTTATAAAAGTGCCACAAAATATCTCATCCTACTTTTTTGTACTTCATCCAGTATTTTTACATTCTGCAGAAACATGGACTTAATAAATCACGTTAAATTTGCATTAAAAATTGTGTTAAAAACAATTTGGTTTTCTTCACTCAATAAAAACAAATGTACCACATCCTTATCTTTCTTCAAATATTAGAAAAATAACTGCCCCAAAATCTAAAACTTCAATTAAAATTTGTCTTAAAATTTGGCTGGTAATAGAAATTGAATCTTCAATAGAAGTTCAAACAAAATTTTATAAATATTTACAAACGAAAATATATAAAATTCTAATTTCCTTCAAATAATCAATACGCTGCAACTTTCAAAATCACAGAACATTTCAAAAACTAAAAAATTTTTAAAATAATTTAAAACTAGATTACAAAATAATCAATACGCTTTAATATTTTTATATCACCATATAAAACCTAAAATATAAACTACTGCTGTAAAAAAATTATTAGCAATTATACTAAAAATGTAATTACGTTAAAAATCAGCAATTTAAATAATATTTGTAAAAGTTACATCAACTCATTATTAATTTATCTTAAAAAGAGTGTACATTAAGTAGCAAAGTAGTATAATTAAATAATTTAGAATATCAACCAGCGATCATATATATATATATATATATATATATATAACAAAAACAGTGTGACGTAGTTCATCTTAGCAAAAAACAATGACCGCGTCATTTCCTATAAATCACAACGCCCTCACAAAAATTCCGCATTTCAGCTAAAATAATTTCGTTATATCCCTGCGCTTGTTGCACAAACACTTCCTTCGTGCTAAAAGTAATTGTTAAAATGTTTTCTATTAATTAATAATATCATCACTGTATTTATAAAAAAAACCTCGTATTCGCAATATGCGTTAAAAAGTGAAGTTTTTTTAGATAACAGATAGTTATGGCGCTACTGCTCACTAATATTAACTAAACTGCTTACATTTTTCAAAATTGTTTCCTTTGACCAAATAATTAAATATAATCTACGCACAACTTTAAACACTTTTAGATAGCCTGGATGCACACTTTCGTTAATAAACGTTGGCTTATGTTTAGAATGTACCACCTAGAAGTACATGGAACCAAAGATATCAATCTCATTCGATATTTAAACCAAATAAGTAATACTTTAATTATTCAAAATCGCAAGCAAAATTGGAACTGATAAAGAAGTGGCCCTGTAATTAACTACCATAATATATATATATATATATATATATATATATAATACTTAACTAAAACTATCGGAAGCAAAATTAAGTATGTATTTACATTACAAATCGAAAGTGATTATAACCGATCGCACGGCCATAATACAATCAACCGACTCCAATATTTAAAAACATCCTACACATAAAATCAATGTGCTAATTAAAGTTCTGTTTGGTATATACTACAATGTACTATCGTTTCACAGTTATAAATCACAACAGTAAAATTCCTCACAACATTCGCAAAATTAAAATAAACATTACATATTAAAATATAAAAAATATACTCATTTAAAAAAACATTTACCATAACTAAAATAACATTGAACCAAGAAAACGCTCCATTATTGATAAAAGGAGCTTCTTCAAAACCAATGGTCACTACAGAATTAGATATATACTAAAAAATTGGAGGACGTTAAACGGTAAATTTTCATTTTATAATGCAATATATATGTCCATAAAGGAAAATGCAAAACACTTTGATCAAAAAATTGAACACAACTTGGTACACTAGAAGCTCTGTATAACTCGACCAACAACCAGGCTACCTTCTCAAACAAATCTCAAAGACAATGAGAAGCGCCTAAAGATGGATAACTAAAACAATTTAAATAAGTTTTTTTTATTATTTAATAAATTTTTATTTTATTTTAATTTTTTTAATATTTATTATATTATACAAAAAATAAACAAAATATGTAAGCAACATTTTAAAGAAAAACAGCAGAACATACAAATATTTAATAGCACACATTTTGTTATGTATTTTTTTAAATAAAAATTATTAATTAGTTTAAAAAAATTATATATATATTGTATTTTTAAATAGTTAAGCATTAAGTTTAAAACATAATTTTACTTCAAGACAAATTAAATATAAGACTTTAGCCTCTTTCAATTTCCACTTGCTAAAAAATGTTTTAAATAGTGAAGTTTGATTATAGCAATTTATTTTAATTTTTGAAAATCTTTAATAAAATATTGCACACGTTACTGTTAGTTAAACATAATGATTATGGAATTGGTGATCCCATTTTTGACTAGATTAAAGATTTTTTTATTTGATCGTAGTTTTAATGTAAGATATATTATTTATTAATTACCTACCGTGGGTAATTTATTTTATCATTCTTCTTTATGCAAATGATTTGAAGATATAAAGGATCAACTCTGAATTGCTGCAACAGAAAATCAATGATATTTATGATTGGTCATTTAAAAATAAACTACAGCTGGATTTACCAAAATGCTTCCGGAAGATCCTCAGGTATGATTTTTCTTGTATATTAATTGCACGTAATGAATTCAGTTAAATTAATAAAAAATTTAGGAGTTTTTTTTACACTTTTCCTCAAATTTTTACTACATTATAAGAAAGCATCTCAGACAGGTTTTGTAATTTGGATACATTACTCTAAATAATAATAATAAATAATAAATTTTAAAAAGTAGAAATATTGCCAAAGCATTAAAAAATAAAAAAAAGATAACTTTAGTCTGTTTTTATATGTTGGAACGTAAAATGTAAGGCAGGGGTAAAAAGAACACTTGAGCAAATGTGAAAGATAATAGTTGCTATCTTTACATTATATATATATATATATATATATATATATATATATATACAGTTGGTGTTAAAAACGTAGTTACTAAACTAAAACGTTTGTAGCAAGCACATAGCATAGAACAGAGATGTCACTTTAATTGTAAAACGTACAATATTATTTAATAATTAAAATACAGGTATAATTTTTGTAGATATATATTGTAACTATAAAAAGATTTACATAAAACATTAACTGACTCATAATCTAAGATTGAGTAAAATTACCAAATATTTAACTTTTGGAGTAATAAATTATTTTATGTATAAATTACTCCAAAATATTTTATAATAAATGAGATGGCTTGTGTTTGTAACCACTTGGCTTAGGTGTTTTGATATGCTATTGGTTAAAATGCTGATACAGTTTTATATAATACATATATAGGTTTCTGTAGTTTCCTATTTTATACAAAAAAATATCTGAATACTTATAAATAATGCAACCATCCACTTTAAAACCGCTAAAATACAAAAATAGAAATTTAGGTAAATATTGTGTATTAAAACTACTGTTTAATTCAATTAAAGATGTGATAATAATAAACGTGTAAAAATATTTAGATACAATTTATTAAATAAACGCTTTTTAAAAATGTTCAATTTTACTTAATTATTTGGCGCAATTTCTTTGAAAACTATTTGGTTTAATTTAAAAAATGAAGAAAATATAACATTTATTTATTGTGATTTATTTAAATAAAAATAAAACTAGAATAAACATTAATACACCTCAATATTTAAATTACGTATAAAATTTTAAACATAAATATAATTATTTTTGTAATATGTTTGCATATGTTTGTATATATTTTTATAATAAAAAATAGGGTTTACAATTATAATTTGTAACTCCTAACAGTTTGTCGCTTACTTCTAACTGATGATAAGCAATCATCTAGATAGATGGAGCATTTTAAACAAGTATTTAATTAGTCTAGGTCAAATACCATCATACGTTTTAATAACAATAAAAATAACAATAAAGAATGTGATTTAAAATCCGGAAATATGTACTGATGATATTTTTGTAATTGAAGTGATCCATGCAATTCAAACGTTAAAAAACAATAAAACAGGATGACTTGACGAGATAACTGCAGAGATGCTCAAACATGGAGGTAACGTTGTAGCATGCAAGCTTGCTTATTTATTTAATGTTATATAGTATAGTAAACTAGTTCTGAATGATTGGCGGTAAGGAGTAATTGTTACTCTTTTAAAAAAAAAGTCTAAACGACTGCCATAATTGGCGCGAAATGACCTTATTGTCTGTTCTTTGAAAGGTGTTTTGCAAAATAGTTTTAAACCGTTTAAGTAATGCGATAGATAAATATCTTTAGAAACAACAAGCAGGTTTTCGGAAAGAAAGAAGTTGTATTAAACAAATACTTACCCTCTGTAATATTACTGTTCTAGAGTAATACATTTAGGTACAGAATTGAAGACAAAACGTCATTTGTACGCATCAATAATTGTTCCTAGAGCAATATATGGGAGTGAAACGTAAAAGCGAACAGACAACATTGATAAGATGGTAAATGTTTTTCATTACCGGTGTCCTTGAAGTTTTTTAAAAATTACCTGGCGCGATCACATTTTAAATAATAAGATTATAAAAAGAACTGGTTTTCGTTCACTACATGACATCATTATAATTAGATAAAGAAAATTATTTGGGCAAATTGTACGTTTATCGCTCGAAAGACCAGCAAAAACAGTTTCGGAATTAACAATTAAGAATGGTAAAAGAAAGGTTGGGGTAGACCACAGAAAACTTAGCTAAGAACTATTTAGGAAAATCTAATTGAAATAAATGTTTCATGGGATTAAACAAAACGTTTGACAAAATGTTCAAATACGCGAAAAAATATTGTTATCCCATGTTCTTTTTGAATTATATATTTGTTATTGTTTTTGCTATAATTGTTGTCCTATTGCCTGATGCTTATTTTTAAAACAAAAGGGTTTTGTAATAATAATAATAATTTATGTATTTATTTTTACTATTTTAAATGTTTTACAGAAAACATTTTTTAACAGTGGTCATTTTAACAAGACCAAATCTAAGCCCGCATTTAATGCCGATGGTGGGATTCGAATCAAATTCCACTAATTTTTAGCGAATTGACTCCAAGTTGCTAGCCATGTAGCCGGATTCACTAAACACGAGATGGAGGCGGTTTGATCTAACAAACAGCGTTGCTTGTCGCCAAAGGTTGCGTGTGTTTGCCTAGTCGTAATTTCCCTCCAAGACCTTACGTCTGTACTGATTACGTGTAGTAATAAATAAGAACGCAAAGACGGGACTGAAAACGTTTATTGCCAAAGGCTACAACATCAGTTCGTAGAAAAAATTAAAATAAAAGCCGAATGAAAGCGGAATTACAAGACATAACGAAAGTAACAAACGGCGTGGAAACGGTTGTTTTTATAGCCGTTCCCACTGGTATGTACCGTTGATACATTCAAACAAAAATTGTTAATATTCGAAAAATATTAATTCCCAAATATTAAATGTTAATTTTTAAAGAAATAAAATAATATTGTTTATTATTTGTGACTTTGAATTATCTTCGTCGATTTTCACCGCTACAAACTCCAAGTCGAGCGCTGTACCGCTAAGCCACCTCTGTTTTAAAAATTATTAAATGTCTGTTACTGATACAATTTGTGTTTATCAGTTAAAATTGGAATCCAAACGCAATCTAAATAACAAAAAAAGATTAATTGTTAATTTTATTATAAATTGTTTTTTAATATTGTGAAAACGTGTTTCATTAAAATGGCTTAACATTAACAATGTTACCAGTGTTTCTGCAACGTTACTGAATGCCAACAGCTAATCATTTTTGCCGTTCCGGTTGTCAATTACTTTGCGAATTAATGTCTATAATTTTTAAATAATTGTGTAAATGAGAAATTTACAAGGGATGTAGAATTAGGGTTTTAATAGGTACGCGGATATTGTATAATAATTTAATCCAATACATGTTAAGCAGTTTTTCTTTAAAAGCAAATCAATTAAGAGTAGTGTTGATTCTGTTACATTAATACAACATCCTAAAAAATTAATGATTGTTCATTTAAAAAATAACTATAACTATTTATATTAATTAATTAATTAATTACGGTTAAAGAATGTTAGCAATTTAAATTATTTTTAATAAAATTTTCTAATTTATACTTGTTAAAAATGTTTTCTTTATTTAAATACGCTGTCAGTTTAAGACTTGACCAGTCCCATTTCTTTAATTGCCCAACTTTTCTAATTTTTTCTGTTACTAAAGGCTGAGCTTTTCTGCTTAAATGTAATTGATACACTCGCTAATTGAAACCCATCTCATAGACAGTTACAACTTAACCTTATTAGCACAATCATATATATTTTAAAATATAAAATAATTCAAGCACAACGATCACAAGGCGACAAAAATTTAATATTTGTAGCCAAATAGGCATGAAAAAGTGTACACAATGCATTTGATCAATAGAAATGCTAGTTTAAAAATCAGTGTGAATTGACATTTTTCGTGGAACAGCCAATAGAAAACAAGGTTATTATTATTTACTAACGGTAAAAAAAAGTAGTCAGTTTATTAAAATATAATTTATATTTTATCGGAAATTGCTAATTTGTGTAAAAAACGATTATTATTATTATTATTATTTTTATTTTTATTATCGCCAATGTTATTATTTATTAACTTTTATCTTTATCATTATTAACCAGTAAGTAATCCTATTACCAGTACTGAATGTCAGACATTTTTTGACCGTACTAAATAGAACATATTTTACAATAAAAACATTCAACTAGTTAAATTTAAAACAAATATTTCATTGTTAGTCACAACTAAGTTTGCTGTTTTACTAACGAAAAAACCAATCAAAAATCGTTTTTTTAGAAAAACAAAACAAAAATCGAATTAATTTTGATAAATTTTAACCCCACTGCAACCAGATTCAAATCCAGTTGAAAATAGGAATAGCCTACCATTTTTAAAAAAAGAACAGAATATCATTCTGACAAACAACGGTAGAGAAAGTAAAATCATAATTAAAAGTTTAAAAAAAACAAAAGAAAGCTCAATCTTGCATAATCCTTAATGTTAAAAATGTACCGTACAATCTGGTTGCCTCATACTCTTCAAAGCAAAAAACAATTTATAATAACATTTCAATTATAATCTATCGATTTAATTATATTAACAATATTATTGATTAATACAATTTTTTTACTTGTTAATACAAAAAACACTCAATTACAACTGGCTTTCATTTGTACATGTGGAAAGCTAATTTGAATTAGTCAAGGTTACACAAATACGAAATAATTGATACATATGAACAACAGTTTCAAGTACATAGGGAAAATGTGCTTGTCAGTGATCAATTGTACAATAATTGAACACAAAAAATTACATTAAATTATCGGTGGAAAGTGCAATTGAGTAAAATAGTCAGAGTGCATTTTCGACAACCACACATCTATCCTTTAAAAATAATAATTGTTTTAAAGCTTATGCATTACACACCATTTAGTCTGCCATGCATTCAGGCACTTATTTTTTTGCATCCATTGCTGCATTTTTTATTAGTTATACATTCCATTGCCAAGCGCTTATTCCAATTAAATGCGCCCGAAATGTGACAAAATTCAACGCTGTTTGTTGCCCCGTCAACAAGCACAATATGGAAATTTGCGGTGGACCACACCGTGGCGAATGTTCTCAAATCAACGTATTCAAAGAATTCATTCCCAAAATATTCCATATTGACGATCGAATCAATTTCCCCACAGCCTACTTCAAATATGCATGTCAATGCAAAGGAAACTATTTCGGTGTAAGTTGTGAAGATTGTTGGTTTGGATGGAAAGGCAAAAAGTGCAACAAGCGCACAACACACACACGGTACGACATACGTTCGTTGAGCCAGAAGGATTTAGACATATTCAAGAAGGTCATCGTCGCCAGTCAAACTTGGCCGTCAAAATTTGTGGGCATTGACGAAACGAATAATTGGCACGTTGATCCGTTGAAAAAGCCCAAATTGTATCCTCTCAGTGTACAACATTGGGCTACGTACATGCATCGCTACACAAGCCGCAGTACGTTGTTCAAAGATCAAACCGACTGTAAAGAATATGGCATTTTGGATTTCAGTCACGATGGTGTCATTTTTGCTACGTGGCATCGATATTTCGGTTTGTTGTGGGAACGCATGCTTGCCAAAATTGCTTACAAGTTGTTCAAAGTTAAAAAATTTGCCATTCCCTACTGGGATTGGGTAGGTTTGCAAAATTGTGACATTTGCACAAATCAATATATTGGAGCGCCAGGCAAACGGGGCGACGACGGATTGCACTTGTCTGACAAATCGCCTTTCTACAACTTGACCGAATTTTGTCCCGAACCTGAAGACGAATCGAAGTTGTGCTACGGTTGTCGGCACAATGTAAAGTTGGACAAAATTACGCGCGAATTTAAAGCTACTGAGTTTGCTACACACGAAGATGTCAAATACCTTATGGGGCTGAAAAAGTTAGTTTATTCAGTTTTTTTTTTTAATTTTTGAATTGCGACTTTTGTATGTGCGTAAAGGTAGCCTTTCATTGTCTGTTTTAGTAATATATATATATATATATAATGTTATATATATATATATATATATATATATATATATATATAACATAAAAAACAAGATAAACAGAAAGTATTAGCAACTGGCGTTGCCAACGAAATCAAAATTTTTAATATTTAAATTTAAAAAATAATTTGTATTTAAATCTAACCCGCCTTTTTTGAGCAGATTCCTGCATCTAACGTAGTTATCATTTTTAATAACTGCATATTGTTCAACAAGAAATTAGTTTGATTTTACAATATCATGTCTGTTTAAAGTAGCAATATAATTTTATTGTTATATAAAATCGGCGATTGAAACTTCTACATTAAATGCCAATTGGTTCGTAACCAAAAGGTTGGGTATGAGTATCAACATAAAATGATTAAAAAAATAATATAAAGCATATGCAATTTTTAAATTACTGAATATTATTTATTTTTATGTTTGCTACTTTGAATGTTTTACGAGAAACATTTTTCAGCAATGAATATTTTAGCGAAGCCAAACGTGGCTCCTCAATTTAGTGCCGGTGATAGAATTCGAACCCCGATGCCCACCGAGGTCCGAATTCGAGCACTGTACCGCTAGGCCACCCAGGCACAAAATACATGTCACTGCCTTTTTTCACAACCACTTAGCTTATTATTATTCATTTAGTTTTACTACTTTTCATGTATTACGAGAAACATCTTCAAGCAGTTGACATTTTAGCGATTCTGAACGTGGGCCCGCATTTAGTGCCGGTGGCGGGATTTGAATCCATGCCCACCGAGGTCCGAATTCGAGCGCTGTACCGTTAGAACACCCCGGCAAGATATTTTAATAGTTGGAATAGTAATACTACAATTTAATTTAATGCATTAAAAAAAAAACAGTATTTTAGACAAACAATTCCTTTTAGTAAATGTTTTGTTCCATTAAGCTGTTACTTTGGTATATATTGTGTTAAAATTTATATTTTTACGTGAATAAAATTAATTTAAATCAAGTTGAAGTTAATTTTTTAAATAATATCGTTTTTTTAAACTATTAAATAAAAAAGTTAAGCTAATTTTAGTTAATTAAAAATGTCTGCCGTAAAACAGTCAAACAATAAAAAAACTAAATATAGATAAAACAATTTGATTTGTTGTGACTACTCATGAGTAACATAGTTATCGTAAATTATTATTATTTTATATTATACAAAACCCTTTTGCTTTAAAAATAAGCAATAAGATAACAATTACAGCAAAAAAACAACAACAACAACAAAGATTCGTATTATGTGTTCGTATTATATATAAATTAGATGAAACATAAGTGATATAGTGACATCCTTTTTCCCAATTTTAATACTTGCACAATATATTCATTGATTGCATCCCTTGCATTGTATATGTAAAGGAAACCTTGTAAAGGAAGCAGGAAATTAGTATATATTATTATTATACAAAAACCTTTTGCTTTAAACATAAGCATGGGGCAATAAGACAACAATTACAGCAAAACAACAACAACAAAGATTCTGCAAATCGAAGATTGAGCTTCCTTTCGGCTTTCACTCAACTCTGTCATCCAGATACGTGCGATTATTTCTATGCCGTTGTTTTTCGGAATGGCGTCCTCTTATTGTTTCCGTAGCAGTATAATTTTTTTACAGAGTCCAGGTTGCTAACCTTGCGCTCAAACCTTCCTTCTTCATCCAGGCTTGGGGCTGGCTAGATTAAATCATTTTATCGTTAATGAAGTTTATTAATTTAGCAATTACAATCTATATATCTACACTAAAGCTATTGGACGCCAGGCGATCGCACAAGCAGTGAATGCAAATCATTTCACATGGCTTTGGAGGGTTATTGTGGCAAACCGAAAAGCAGTGCCGATCAGCGTTGGTTTCACAACAAACTCCACGTCATGATTGACGGAAGTATGTGCTGTGCTGGAACAGCTACCAACGATCCTCTCTTTTTACTTCACCATGCATTTATAGATAAAATTTTTGATGTACGTTTTTTGAATAATTTTGCGTTATTATTTTTTTACTGTGTATCAACTATTTACACAAACGAAAAAGTCATTTGAATTAACTACATGTTTGACATAGGCTAATATTTCTGATTGAGCTTCAATTCTCTCACTTATCTTAAATTAAAGTTATTATTATTGATTTTTTTATTAATCAATAAAATAGTCGCTTCTTCATTGTTTCAGTATTAAAAAACAACTCCAATGACTGTGTAGCAAACATCGCAGATGCAACAAATGTAGGGAATTAACGATGTAATGGCACTACTGTAAACATTGACGAAATTGCCTAATTTTTCTTCAAAATTATATTCTTTAACCTAAAAGCTACCTATGGTATACATAAACCTCTTTTAAGTACCCTGAGTGTATGCTTTTACTCATCCGCCAAAATGGAAACCCAGTTATATTGCTGTACACTTGGTTCGTGATCCATGTTAATGTGAATTCTTAATGTACCATACAAAGGTACAAAATTACAATTATTACCAGCTTTGTAAATTGAAACTTTATAAACACTAGTCAAATCTTCAAAATAATTTGCGTTGCACATTTTGCGCTAATGATGACATTTGAACTTTTGTTCATCAGTATAAGAGTCCAGTAACGGTGTTATTGTCACGGCAAAGATCGGTGACATAGTTTAAAGTTAAAATAGCTCTAATAATACTTTATAAACCTTATATCCCTTAGCAAAGCCCTAGATACGACCGGTAATGAGACTCACTAATGTACAAATCTAACTCCTCCAATAATAACATTAACAACATCAATAGAAGTTGGTAGCAGAGTCACCTCTTCATTTGTTCCGAGTTCGCATAGCATCCCGAATTGCTATACGAAGAGATTGTTAGATTTGAACTGAACTTGGGGGAGGATAAATGAAGTTTCTTGTCTAAAAAACCGCTTCTTTGTAACGCCGCCAATGCTCACAGGAATTAACGAGACAATCTTCTTTGGTAGAAATGGAGTTGACGCCAGTTGACAGATTTACAAGTCTAATCGGCTACATATGGATACTTTAAAATACCTATTAAGCATCTTGAGTGTATGCTAGCACCCTTTTACTGAACGGGTATCTAGTGAAAACTCAGTTATACTATCGTACATTCACTCCCTGCTGTTATTAATCTAGATACCTATAAGCACCTAGGCTATGATACATCCATAGAAGAGGAACAGTGAGAATTATCACCCTTATTGGAAATTGAAACTTTATAAGTATTACCCAAATCCTCAAAATCATTAGCATCCCAAAGCTATACAAATGAATGCTATTTTCACTATATTACAATTCTTGTTCAGATGTGGATCTACAACCATAAGCCATCTATAAAAGAATATCCATACAAGCACGTGCGACCGGGACATGGAAGATTGTCATTTGCAACGGGCTTGTTCCCACTGGTGAAAGTGGGCGACATGTTTACTCCATCGACAAAATTGGGCTACAAATACGACGACTCAAAAGTTGGCAAATATTCGATGAAAGGACCGATGGATTTGAAGAATATCGATGTATCAAACTATGATTAGTAATCATCAAGGTCATTTAATTTGCAAAAAAGTAAAAACAGACATGCAAATTATTGATTACGTTTTCAAAAATTATATTTGTATTGCTAATAATAATAATAATACTAATATTTGAATTAATTATTTTTTGTTAAATTTCATAGTCAACAAAAATTAAAAATGTGATTCATGTTTACTCACACAAAAATTTCTACATGGAAGTGCCACGACTATGTTACTGTTGAAGTAACCGAACGCCCAAGTTAGTCCCACATCCATAATTATCTTAGAAAAAGGGGGTTGCTTTAAATCCAAAATTTTATCATTTTACTAGTAATAAATTGCATTAAAAATATAATAGTGCAATGCTGATGATTTCAGACAATGTCAACTGATTAATAAAATTGAAGCCATTTGGTTGGTGACTTGGTCACCTCATCATTATTTCCATATTTTTACGGCATAGCAAACAATCGAATTCAATGGCTTGATAGGCGTAACAGACGTAGAATAATAACGAAGTTTCTTGGCTAATAGACGGCTCAACTATTTGCAAAGATTGACGAAACCGCCTGATTTTTTTTTGTCAGAATTATCTCCCTTAGCCCAAAGGTTACATTTGGTATACGTATACTCTAGGATACCTTTCAAGTAGCTAGGATATATGCCTACAAACACCTGCCAAAGCGGAAGCCCACTGTACAATTTTCTCCTTCTATTCGTTGTCCAGATGCCTATGGGTACCTAGCCCAAAACGTGCCACATGGAGGAAGAACAGTCAGAAATATCACCATAATTTTAAAATTGAAATTTTATAAGCATTACTCAAATCCTCAAGATCATTAGCATCCCACCTCTATCATTGCTAGTCTTTCGGGTGGTAAACGTAGAATTTGACCAAGTAATTTCCTTCGTCTAATCCTTCCGGCTTTTAGTCAACCACGTTATTTGGCTTATGCGAACACTTCTTTGTCGAAATGGCATCTTCTTATTGTTTCTATAGCAATATATATTTTTCAGAGGCCAGGATGCTAACCTTGAGCTCAAACCCTTCTCTTTTATTGAGGCTTGAGATTGGATAAGTTAGTTCATTTCCAGTAATACATTAGTTTATTTATTTTTCGAAGTAAATAATGGTCTGTATATATATATATATTCCTTTATCAAAATCAGTAGGAAATTATATGCGTGAGAAGCTTTTATAAACTTGGATAAGTGATATTTTAATTAACAGATTCTTGTATTTTATTGAGGTTGATAACGTAGTTACATTTTCATTATTTTTGTACTTGCACAGCATATTTGACAAAACAGTCCGATGGTTTAATATCTATAACAAATGTAGAAGCATAACAAAGTTTCTTGGCTGATGAACAACATTTTTGTAACGGCGTCACTAATCGCAAAGATTGATGGGCACGCTTATAATCACCTCATCCCCCAAGACAGAAACCAACTTGTATCGGTGTGTAGTTGGTCTCTAGTGTGACAGTCTATATGTTTAGGTGCACCCAGTCCAGGATGCGCCACGAATATTACTGTCATTGAAAATTAGGACCTTAAAAACACCATTCTAAATCCCTAGAATCATTGACATCCCAATTCAACCAAATTTTTTTTAACTGAATAGTTTCTAGGCTTTATTTTAAAAGTAAACCAGTTTTTGTAAAAATAATTGAACTTTACTCAATCTCGCTAAATCGTCAACCAATTGATAAAATTATGTTTAATTGATAAAAACTAAAAGCTGGAGAGGTTACCGGTTTAACCGGAGTATTTTCATATGTAGATAGATAGGATTTCAGTTAGTAACATGGCTCTTTATTATTTTTATATACATAGTTGATAGAATACATTCATCTTGGTTAGTGAGTCATCTCTTCATTATTTCCTGTATTTATACATATTAACGATCGACTTCAATGGCTTAATAAGCGTAACAAACGTGGAAGTTTCTTGGTTGGCAAACGGCATCCTTGTGACGTGGCCGCCTGATTTTTTGTCAGGCTTATCTCCCTTAGCCCAATAGCTACGTATACTTTTTATGTATCTTGGGTGTTTTTTCACATCCACCTGCCCAGGATACACCACATGGAGGACGAACAGTGATGAATATTACCATAATCGACATTTTAAAAGCATTACTCAAATCCTCAGGATCATTAATATCCCATTATTCATGAAAACACCTGGATTTTTGCATAAGGTTTGTGTTACTTAACCCATTGGCTACATGCAGAATGAACATACGTTAAGACACCCTTTAGTCATAGGCTCTATAGTTGCACCCGTCCACCAAAACGGAAGCCCAGTTATACTACTATGTACTTGAAACCTGACCTTTGTCTAAGTCAAAACTATCCCAACTTTATATACATATTAAATCAAATAATCAGAAATATAAGAATCTCATTAGTGTCTAAATATTGATTTACTAAAAACTTGTCCTCACAGCAAAAAAATAAAAAACCCGGCACTTTGTTCCTGTTTGCAGTAAAGGAGACTGGTGAATTATTAGGACATCATTTTACTTTGTAGTTGCTAAAATTACCACTCCAGTCATTATTGGAGAAGTTCGCTCGGAAAAAAAATAAAACGACATTTCAAAGTTTTCAAACAAATATAGGACTAAAAAACACTTTTGAGCATTCTAGAATACCTCAAATGTGTTGCTTTTAGACTACTCCTTAGCTATCTACAGCTGAACAGAAAGCGACCATAAGGTGTGATTGGACCACGGTGCATTATCGCGAGTGATATTCACAGAGCAGGCAGTAGCGTCGCGGGTCACATTCTGCCTTGTTCGAACTCTGAGAATAATGATTTTTTGAATTTGGTTATCAGTATCTGTCCTGTTGACCACGGCCTTCAATTGATTTTTCATTCATTCATTTTGGTTGGTGACGTGGTCACCTCTTCATTATTTCCCATATTTATACATGTAGAACGATCGATTTCGATAGCTTGACAAGCGTAGACAAACGTGGAAGAATAACAGTTTCTTGACTGGTAGACGGCATCCTTGTGACGTCGCCAATGTTTGCAAAGATTGACGAGGCCGCCTGATTTTTTGTCAGGGTTATCTCCCTTAGCCCAATGACTACATAAGGTATACGTATACCTTTTAAGTATTCTGGGTGTATGTTCGCACCCACCCGCCGTAGCGGAAGCCCAGTTATACCGCTGTGCACTCGGACCCTGCTGTTATTAGTTTAGAAGCCTGGGGGCACCTAGTCCAGGATGCACCACGTGGAGGACGAACAGTCAGGAATATCACCATCATTGGAAATTGAGACTTTATAAGCATTACTCAAATCCTCAGGATCATTAGCATCCCTACTTAAATCCGCCAATCCATAGGAAACAATCGACCCGTTACAAACGAGAAAATGAAATTTTTGCCTGATAAATAGTGCCACTGCTAGCAAGTGACGAAAATATCTGATTTCTCAGGATATCTTCCTTAACCTAAAAACTATGTAGCATATATATATATACCTTAAAGTACCAATTTATGTACTTTAGGTGTATGCTTACACTCTTCTGCCAATGTAAGAGTGCAATTACTACAATCTACCTACAGCTTTTGGCCCATATTAGTCGGAGTCCTAGACGCACCACATGGATGTATGGAAGCAAGATTATAACCAACATTAGGAATTCAAACTTTATAATACAACAAAAATTTATGATGAAGCAGCTAAGATTCATGCTTAACTAGAAAGACCTTACTTATAGCATACCACTTGATTAAAAATAGCAGCTTAAAAAAGCAGTCAATGCATACTTCAACTCTGGAAGCATAATTTTCAAATATTTAACACTACCGTTTTTAAACTGCAACAGTAAAAACATGCATAATTAAAATAATCTTTCGATATTTTCTAAAAAAATTAACTTCTAAATCGTTCTAAACAATATTATAAAAATACTTTATTCCTTTTTTCCTCGAAGTATCAAAGTTAATAATCATGTAAGTAAAATGCTAATAATAAACGTAAAGTCAGTATATTAACAAAAACTAAAACAATAGCTAAACTTAGAAGCCTATAAAACTTGAAAATATCAAAACGCTCAATGACAAACCCATTATAAAAGAAAAGATAATTCCGTATAAAAATCAATTTAATTAATCAGCAGATTCGACATTAATGTTCTGCTTTCCTTTAAAGTTAGTGCACGGGACGTAGCTGACAAGTGTATAAAATTTATGGACGCTGTCAGCATCTTTGTTAGCTTTGCGAGAGAGGCGAACACGTACTCGGTATGGAACGCTGCGAACACCTTTAGACCAAATAAATCTATTTTACGTAATAATAAAATCGAAAAACCTACTGATTTAATCGGACTCCAACACGGACATCTTCAGTACCCATCATTTTTTTAGCAAATTTTTTAATTTCTGTAATCGCCCGAGGCGCACGTCTTTTAAAACCAATACCATGAATACGTTTGTGTATGTTTATAGTATATTCACGTGTAGGAACACCTTTCCTTGTTGTACGCCTCGCCTTTCCACGTTTTTGGGTCATAGCGAATCACGCCTAAGTTACTTCGCGCACAATTATCTAAACAACAAAACACAAGGTCAAGACATTTGTGTTTATTTAAACTATTAATTAAACTTATTAAAAAATAAATATTACAATTTTTAATTTTTTTTATATCACCAAATAACAATTTAAAATGTTTTTATACAAAATTGTTTACTGTTACGGTGTTATAATAATTTATTAGTGTTAAATTTTGGTTAATTTTAAGTCATTTAAGTTAATTTATATTAATAATAATTTTTTAAAACAAGTTTATTTATTGTATTTAAATGTTATAATTTTCTTATTAAAATTACTTATTTTCAATGATTTTAAGTTTTTTAATAATTTAATAACTAGGTTTTGTTTAATAAGCTAAATTACAAAATTACGGATAATTTAATTTTTATTAATGTTTTTGTCTTATGTTATAAAACATTTAAAGCATAAATAAAAAATTATTTTGCATTAGGAATATCTTGATAATTTAAAAATTGGAGTATTTTCCGAGTGTGTTGTTGCAGGCCTAACCCTATATTCATTTAAATCAGATTATACTTTCTAATTTATTATTTTATTTAAATAATTTTTGTTACTAGTTAATTTTTATTTTTTGATTGCTATGATTTTTGTTACCACCAGTTATATTGTGAACCGATAACCAAAAGAAATATTTTATTTCTCTATATAAAATAAACAATAAAACTGATGTTTAATCTAATATAGATCAAAAATTTTAATTATAATATATGCCTTAAAAATTAATTATTACGTTTTTTACCTAATCTTATGGAAGCACCTATATTATAAGACCAAGATTAACAGCAGGACTGTAGTAAAAGATTACGCAATAATCTTTACTTCCACAACATGTCATATTTTGGCAAATGTACAAACAGTTAGTGCTTGTAATGCTGGCTATGGGTTTAGCATGGGAGATAAAAGCTTAAAGTGGATTGCACAGTTTTTAAAAGCATACTTATTTGGGATCTTGCGTGCACTCGCAATCAATGAATGGTTGTCATTAACGAAGACAATCAATTTACTAAAATGTTTACCAGTTTAAACACCTATTACAAATGAAATTACTGACTATAATGCTACGTTAACAAATTATCTGGTAGTTCAATTCAATTAATTGTTACTGCTTCAATACCTTAGGGAAACATTTTTCAGTAAGTGGACGTTTGGTGCCGGTGGTAAAAATCAAATTAATGCCTACCCAAGTTCGAGTTGAGCGGTGTACTACTAGCAACCCAATTTTCAAATAAATAACCAAAAGTATTAATCAGTTGAAATTTATTCTCAAAGTTGATATTAACAAATAATTTAAAATAAATAATGTTACGATTATATATTAGAACAATTTTAAATGTAAACTTTGTACATGCAAAAAGTGAAAACTATGAAAGATATATGAAAAACATTTGATTGTATTCACATATTTTTTATATAAGAAAACGCCAAAATAAATAAATTAATGAAAGTTTGTAAACAAAATAAATTAATTGACTTCCTTGGGAAATAATTTATGAAGTTCCACAATAGAAGAAACATCACAAAAATCAGAACTTTCAATCTAAAAAAAAATTAATTACTTCAATATAATTCATAATTATTTTTTAAATTTATTTTTACTATTGTAAATGTTTCACGAAAAAATTCTTTCAGCAGTGGACATTTTAGCGATGCCCAACATGGGTAGCAAAACTCGAACCCATGTCCACCAGGTCCAATTCAAATGCTCTACCGCAAGACGAGATAATTATCACAATCACCAACAAAACGTCGTACTTTATAGCGTAACAGTGCTGCCTTAAGGCATCTTACAAATAATTAAATAGAAAAGATGACAATAGAATAATAACAAAATTTCTCAGTTCATACATAAAGCATGGCTCAGTCACCCAAATCTGTCAAGTGACTTTTTAAATACACCTTTTCGATATGTGATCCACAATAAAAAAACTGAATTTGCTTCGGTGAATAGCAACAATGGCCAATACACTAAACTCACAACTCACCGAATGTAATCGAAGCTATTACAAATTCTTTTGCAAACATATTTATTAAATTTTATATAAAAAATTATAAACTCTTTAATTTAACATTCTTTTTAAAACAAAAATGAATAACGTTCAGTCAAAAAGCAGCATATCATACTTACTGCAATCGAATATTGGCATTTGGAAGGTTCCGAAAACGATAAATGAATGGCAAAGCTATTTGAACGAAGACATCTAAATGAAAATAAACTTAATCAAGTCAAATCATACCTCAATTTGACAACAGTCATACGTCTGGCTTGAATTTCTTCACAATAATCACCATTGCCATAATAGAGATAAAATTCACTAAAAATTAAAAAAAAAACAGTCAAAACTTTAAATTGCATTAAAACGAATGAGATAACAATATGAATATTGATCAATATTTTGCAATCATTCAAGATTATAGGTTCGTGTATAGTAAAAATAAATTGGAATTTTGCCACCGTCGTTACAATTTTCATCATTCTTTTACGTTTGTTAAGTTTATCAAAAGTCATTGAAGTCAGTCGTTTAATATACTGACCATATAGTGACTACGCGTCACTAACCAAATCAGTCAATCAATAAAAGCGATCGTTCGTTCAGAATCGAATCTACTTGTAGTCTATAGTTGGTCCCAAGTCTGGTTGAAAAGAGGAGGGTTTGAGAGGAAGAGTAGCAATCTGGCGTCTGAAACAATTAATATTACTAAATAAACAAGAAAAAAGTGAGAATATTATTCCAATGATGGGATTCGGCGAAATCCGAATATAATTTCCAATTTTCGATATGTACAATCTTGCGTTGCTCCACGTTTTTTTTAAAGCGAAAGGGTTTTAAAATAATAAACACGAAAGAAAAAGAAATTCCATGTGCTACACCAATGGAAAGAAAAACAAATTATTTGCCACCAACAAATTGAAAAGTTAAATATGAATTAATGGACAACTTAACAAACATTATATCAATATACTTTTGAGTATTCAAAACATTTCTGTATTCCGGATTTTTCTCTATCCATTGCAGATGGTCCTGATAAACCCACAATCCCAAATTAATTACTTGACGCTGTTTCGTTTCATCCTAAAAATAAACAAATAAAAACATGCTAATCATCTTGAGGATTTTAATAATGCTTATAGTCTCAATTTTCAATAATGGTTATAATATTCCTGACAGTTGTATCCATATGGCTTATCTTGAACTAGTGCACCAGGCACGTAGACTAAGATAACAATATAACCGAGGTTCTGCTTTGGCTAATGAGTGCAAATATATACTTTAGGTATTCAAAAAGTATCTCAAGGTATACGTATACCATATGTAACCGACGGACTAAGAGAGATAACCCTGACAAAAAGCAGGCGGTGTCGTCAATCCGTGTGAACAATGGCGATGTCACAAGAATGCCGTATATCAGCCAAACCATTTTGTTATTCCTCTGTGGTTGTTAAGCTTATAAAGCCATCAAAGTTGATCGTTTGCTATGCAGTATAAATATGGAAAATAATGAAGAGGTGACCATGTCACCAACCAAAATGAAAAAATATATGTACTTCGTGATACTGCTTGACATGTTTGTGAAAACAAACTTCGTGTGTCCACCATCCTGTCTTGCCAGTAAGACAATATTTGCCCTGAAGAAAATCGCTAACTTGTCGATGGACAGCTTCTTTCAAATGATTGGCGTATATCGCACCCGAATGAGCACCTGAACCCATATCTTTCAATTCGGAGATGTCAGCCGAATCATCTGTTGGATTGTCAGATTTTGGTTGGGATTTCTGCAAAAGACACCCAAAAATCAATGATATCATTGTAAAAAGTCAGTTGGGATACTTTAAATAATTGTTCTTTCCCTACATTAACATCACATGAATAATAGCTCTTCATTATCTTATTTTGAGTACGCGGAATGGTAATAATACTCAGGATTTGAGTAATGCCTATAACAATTGGAATGTTAATGATCCTGACTGTTCGTCCTCCACGTAGTGTATCCTAGACTGGGTGCCAACAAGTATCTAGACGAATAACAGCAGAGTCCGCGTGCATATAGCGCTGTGCACTTTAATAGCGAAATTTCTTGATTAATAGACAACATTCTGATAACATCGCCACTGTTCGCAAAAATTGCTAAAATTCAGGTGTTTTATCAAAGTTATCTTTCTTAACTCAACAGTTATATATGGTATATGTATACCTTAAGATATCCGAGTGTATGCTTGAATCCATCTATTATAACCAACAGCTAACAAATATATAATAACGTAGAAAATATAACAGAGAATTATCCAGTATTGCACATTTAAAGGAACATTTTATAAATAATTAGTTCAATCATAAATTAAAGGTCAAAACTAGTTAATTATTTTAAATACATCATTAATAATGACCATTTCTTACCTCGTCGGATTTTAAAACATTTTCTTGAGATTTAGCATCATTTTCGGACAATAATCGATATATTATCGTATTATCTTCATTTTTAGCTTCAACCTACGGATTAAAAATAATACAAAGCATTTTTATTAGTAAATGAATCTTCATAAAAGGACAGTACATAGGTAAAAATTTGAACCAACGCCTAACTTTATCTTGTAATCAAATAATAGTGACACTAAATGTATTTGTAAACACTGGTGCCATCACAAGGCCTTTTATCCCCTAGGCACACGTAGCTCAGTAATTAAAGGCGCTGGCCTGACACTAAATAGGGCGTGAGTTCAAATTAATGTATGCTTGTAAAACTTGAAAGGTACGCGCTGCTAATGATTCCAAATAAAGATGAAACAACTGTACAATGCTCCTGGTTGACTAAAAACCAAGTCAATTTATTAAAGGATGCTAAATGCTCCTGAGGATTTGAGTAATGCTTATAAAGACTCAAACTCCAATAAAATTGATACTCTTGACTGTTACTACTCCACGTGGTGCATCATGGACTAGATTCCTACAAGCCTATAGGCACTCTACACAGCAGAGACCGAGTTCGCAGGGATACAATTGGTTTTCACTGGACTCCCGCTTAGTGAATGGGCGTTAGCATACACCTTAGGTGCTTAAAAAGTATCTTAAGATATTCTTTTATCATATGTAGCCGTTTAGGCTAAAGGAGTTCATCCTGACAGACTGCAGCTCCTTATACTTTGTGTCAATTTGCAATAAAACTTCGATTACAGAGAATACTCAAGATGGAATCAACCGCTATGTCCCTCGGGGCCGTTGGTTTCTTTTATCCAACTGGAGAAGGACCGAAGTTCTTCGCGACTTGTTGAAGACATGTGTGGCATCATAACGAATTTCTGGACAACTGAGCAGTACTCTACTATTATTCCTGTTCACAAGAAAGGAAATCGACAAATACCTGCTAACTACAGAGTCTTCAGCTTAATTTGCATAGCTATCAAAAATGCCACCTCAGCTATAGTTGAACGGATTCGCTCCGAGAGGGAGAAGACCACTCGTCCTAACCAAACCGGTTTTCGTTCTGGTATGGAATGCATCGATCAAATTTATACACTTCGACACATTCTTTAATTTCGGGCAAAGTTTCAGCGTCCTACGTATGTAGCCCTCATTGACTACTCTTCAGCATTTGATTCGCTGAACAAAAAAGAACTTTGGATCGCTATGTTATGTGATGAAACACCTCTAAAACTTGTGAATCTCCTACGTGCTCTGTACAAGAACTCAACTTCTGTAATCCGCAATTGCAACAAATCTACTACAAAACCGTGTGAAATTTGCAGTGGTGTCCGTCAAACTGCATGGCTGCTCCACTTTTATTCAACTATACAATTAATGCTATATTTGCCAAAATCTCTGTACAAATGGAAGGTGTGTATGTTGGTGCTACACCCATTACGGACTTAAAATACGCTAATAATGCTGTACTTCTGGCTGAGAACGAACTTCAGCTGTAGCATGCATTAAATTTTCTTGTGAAAGTTTCCGGTGAATATGGTCTGAAGATCAGCCAAAAATCAGTCATGTCGGCTCAAACTCTTAATGCTAGGATTGTATTAAATGATGCTGTGCTCCTGGCTTATCCAAATGCCGATTGGAAAAAGAGAAGAGGTGGTCAGAAACGTGCTTGAATGGATGCTATTCGGGACGATCTTCACACTATTTTGGCCGGAACTTTATCTTGGAAACAATGGCTAAGTCGATGGATTGACATATCCCTACACGCCTCCAAACATCGTGAACAATGGAAAGGGATTATTCGAAATCACTGAAGATGTGACTTAGCCACTAATTTCTGTTGTTGTTGTTTGTATATAGACTAATAATAGCAGGGACCGAGTTTATAACGGTATAACTGGGTTTTCACTGGACTCCAGCTCAGTAAATAAATGTTATCATATACCCACGATATCTAAAAGGTATCTCAAGGTATCCATTTACCATATGCAGCCGGTTAGGCTTGTGGATCCGGCAACCCCTAATTACTTCAAATATCGCCTCGTCAATTCTTGTGAACACTAGCGTTGTAATAAGGAAGTGGTCTTTAGGCAAGAAACCACATTTATCTTTGCATATAAATTCGGGATGTTATACAAACTTGGAACTAATAAAGAGGTCGCTCTGCTACCAACTTTTGATTATATATATATATATATATATATATATATATATATATATATATATATATATATATATATATATATATATATATATATATATATATATATATGCAACTAAAAGATTTGAAACAATATATACGCTAACAAAAAAATTTAAATAAGCAACTCACTTTAAATTTGTTCATTAAAACTGATCCAAACAAATTCAGTGTTTGATGATTTTTATTAAATTGAAAATGGTTTCGTTGCTCCTCAAAAGCTTTCAATGCTTTGGGTTTGGCATATGAAAATCCATTTGAATGACAAGAAATTGTGTTAACATTATCATGTTTTGGCTAAACAACAGGTACAAAATATATTAATTGAGCTATGAAAGTAAATTACTTTTTAATCATTTAATATAAAATCATCATTCCCATGGGATGCTAATGATCCTGAGGATTTGAGTAATGCTCATAAAGTCTCAATTTCCAATGATAGTAATATTCCTGACTGTTAGTCCTCCATGTGGTGCATCCTGGACTAGGTGCCAACAGGCATCTAGACTAATAACAGCAGGATCCGAGTGCACAGCGGTATAACTGGACTTCCGCTACGGCGGGTGGGTGCAAACATACACCCAGGATACTTAAAAGGTATCTACATGTATACGTCTATCATATGTAGCCCTTGGGCTAAGGGAGATAACCCTGACAAAAAATCAGGTGGCCTCGTCAATCTTTGCGAACAGTGGCGACGTCACAAGGATGCCGTCTACCAGCCAAGAAACTTTGTTATTCTTCCACGTTTGTCTACGCTTGTCAAGCCATCAAAATCGATCGCTCTACATATCGTATGAATATGGGAAATAATGAAGAGGTGACCACGTCACCAACCAAAATAAATGAATGAATCATTCCCACTTTCAGTACTCATTACTAACGTATTTCAAACCGAACATTTGAGTAGCAGTAATAATAAATTGATTTCCGTAATATAAAAATGAGTAATATTTAATCTTAAATGTATAAATTATCACAAAACTTACTAAATTAAAATAAACTTAAGAGTTTATTCACAAGTGGAAAACAAACAATGACTGTATTAATTATTTTATTACAATAAAATTTATGGTTTTTAAACAGAATCTTCCTATCAAGTAATTTGGATAATAAGGCGAAAGTTTAGTTATACCGCGACGCACTCGGTCTCACCAAAATAAACCACGCAAAAAACACAAACAGGATTGTCACCATCATTAGAAATTGGAAACTTCAAAAGCATTATTGAATTTTAAAAACCATTAACATTCCAAGTTAAAAAGTTCGAACACTGTTAACCGGCCCATCCTCCCAGACTTACTTATGAACCCAGAAGTATTAAATACAATATGGAACCAACTAATAACGCAGTTGCTTCTGAAATACATCCAATTCAGCAAAACATTAAACTGGCTGGCATGTTTAAAAAATTACTATTTCGATTTTACAGAGCTTTTTAAATTATATGCGCAAACCAAAATCGATTCAATAATTCCTCAAAATCAATAAAGCGACTTAGTTAAGGACGACTAACTAGTTTTATTTAAATCAATTAACCCGTCAGATTCCTAATCGAAGTAAAAAATTTTGTTTTATTATAAATGGAATAATTCACAATACATTTTCAAAAACAACTTATACCTACTCGATAATTGGAATGTTTGCAAATATATTTTGTTGCAAAAACAAGTTGATATTGACAAGATTCAACTTCGGATATGTCAATAATTTGTCCAATAATATTTTCATAACAAACATACATAACTTTGATTGACCGACGTTGATTTGTCAAATCACATACAGTCCCATTATCATAATTAACTCCATAATAAGAAAAACGAAGTTCGCCCACGTTGACATCGTTTTTGTCTGTATGCTCTTGATTGAATTTTAAAAATATTAATAAAAATAAAAAATTGATTACCTGGGTTAAAATATCCCAAATAAAATTCTTGATCAACTTTATATGCCTAAAAATAATATAATTTATTAAACTCGGACGAACCTTGTTGCCGGCATGTGTTTCGTGATATTGTCTGATATGTCGATTATGACATACTTCGTAAGTCCAATAATGATATGATTTAATAAAACAAGAATTTTGACTAAATAATGGCTTTAAAAGTTCAGTTTCATTTAATTCCTTTTCTGAGTATAAAGGTAAATCACTACTTCGCAATGGAATATCTGGAATTAAGCATTGGTAATTTTCCCCAATAGAAGTAACAATTTTTATAGATTTAGAAGCCTAAAATAAAATAAAATAAACAAAAACAAACCTCTTCGTCTGATAAAACCGAATTAAACCATTTAATGTTAAATTTAAGGTAATCTGAAAATTCTAAATCACCATTCAAGAAACTAAGAAACGTTAGTGCAAATATAAGTGCAAAATAAAGTTTCCACATTAAGAATAACATAAATATTTAATTAACAAACAAAATTAAATTAAGGTTCTTTATAAATTGTAATAATCCGATTAATACATAAAGAACGCACATAAAACGACGAGCCAAAATTTGATACGACCTAAGTGTAAATATTAAAAAATACAAACAATTAAATAATAGCAAAACATGCCATTCAAATATTATTTTAAATATTTTAAAATAAGATAATAATAAAATTTATCTTTTAAATAAAATAATAATAATAATAATATATTTAGTAAAAATATGTTAAAAATAATAGTAAATATTTTAAAATTATGTTATACAGACTATATATTAATAATACATAATATGTTTTTTATGTATTGTGAGAAACACTTATTTTTTTATAGGCCAATCTTAAGGCCTTAAGGAACAACGCTGCGACAATGTGTGTTTGTAGATTATTCCACGCGGAAATGTAAATTAATAAATATTCAATCGGGACTTAACTCAAGTTTTTCTCATCTTTAAAAGATGTCCTTTACAAGAGTTATTAAACAGGACAAAAAAATAGTCTAATTGTTTGGTATTCAAAAGTTAATACACTAAAATAAGGTCGCCCCGGGGCCTCCTATCTTCTAATAGGAAAAGCCTAAGAGCTTCTGAATGCTTGGAGTATGCAACATTTTAAGCACTAGGTATTTTAGTAAAATGCTTTTGTATTTTATCAAGTTTATTAATGTCTGCTTCTAGAATGCAGTATTGAAAATGGGGCATATATATAACTGGTATAGGGGACAATTGCAATTAACCATGATATTACCTAAATCACACTTGAAAAACTTAGTATTCTTTAATTTTATGTTTGCTACTTTAAATGTTTTACGGGAAACACCTTTCAGCACTAGACATTTTAGCAAAACCAAACGTGGGCCCGCATTTTAGTAGGCCGGTAATGGAATTTAAGCCCATGCCTACTCAGGTCCAAGTCGAGTGCTGCACAGTTAGACACCCCAGTAAGTCGAAAACATGTCAGGGCCGTTTTGTTGTGATGAAACGAAAAATTAAGGGAGAGACTAAAGGTAACACAAATTTTTAATCAAGTTAACAATAGAAATAGGTTGGGTACTTGGATATAAAAACAACTTGTCTAAATATTTTCTAAATGTAAAGTGTTTACACTTGGCAAAAGGTTAATGGAAACGCACTATTTAGGGACCATTTATAAACAGTATTTATGTCCTGCTGCAACTGTCTAGGGTTAGTATCCCAGGTCCTGACATCGTCGACATTGCTAAATCCAAATTATTGCTTAAAAAGCACTAATAAATTAACGTATAAATGTATGTTTATTTGTGCTTATTTGGTTGTTTGTGACTGTGTGTTAATTTGGCACTTGTTTAAAATTTGACCGTAATAACGTGGAACAGTTTGCTGTAAGCTGTTTTCTATTATAATTAATATTGTGTTTATTATTATTAGTGTTATTATTGTTGATGTTATTATTATATAACATTAGTTATTGCTATTGATTGTATATTGTATTTTATATTACTATTAAATTCATGTTTTTTATATTTAGATGGGTGAATTGCGACTTTTAAGTGAGCAATGTAATAATACAAATTTCTTATGGACTCACATTAATAATCTACCCTCGATTGTTCACTCTAACATCTTGCTTTACGCAAACGATGTTAAAATCTGGGGTACAAACCCGGTTCAATTACAGGAGGACATTAATAGCATCTTCAATTGGTCCATCGATAATTCCCTCCCT
The DNA here is from genome assembly GCA_025895645.1 of Cardicola forsteri. NCBI lineage: Eukaryota > Metazoa > Platyhelminthes > Trematoda > Strigeidida > Aporocotylidae > Cardicola > Cardicola forsteri. The sequence continues at coordinate 89,309 of JAKXYG010000430.1, read as the reverse complement.
TTGAATATCTCTAAATGCAGCCACTTTACCCTTGGCAAATTCTCAGGCAACAGTTTCATAGCTCCTAACTCGCAGCCAATCGCTGCAGTTAATCTGGTAAAGGATTTAGGCGTGACCTTCAGCCCCTCCCTCAACTTTTCGTGTCATCATAATAAGGCTATTCTTAGATGCTATCAGCTAGCCAAATTTTTCCGGCGTAATGTTGGCACTATCCCGATCAGTTGTACCCGCCTCCTCTTTCAACTCTATTTCCGGCTGCATCTTGAATATTGCATTCAAGTTACGTCTCCAATCCTAAAAGGGGATATATTGAAATTGGACAAGGTACAAAGGAGCTTCACTAGACAGCCGTAGTCACTCAAATATTTCTCATATTCAAATCGTCTCAAAGCTCTCAAACTTTTTCCACTAGAAGATAGGAGACTCCGGGGCGACCTTATTTTAGTCTACAAACTCCTTCACACCCACCACTTTAATCTCTTTACCCTCTCCAACGACTCCCGTCGAGGACATTTGTTTAAGATCTCCAAACCTAGGGTCCACTCTCGTCAGAGCTCCCATCACTTTTCTTACAGGGTTATTTCCGCATGGAACAGCTTACCTGCCAACATCGTCTCGGCCTCGTCCCTACAGTCCTTCAAATCGGCTTATGATTTGCACTATCTTTTTAATTTTATTTTATTATTTGCTTTTATTATTTTTATGTTTTTATATCGTTTGATATTGATATCTGATACCCAGAACCGAGTACTAAAAGGAGTTTTCTCTCCTATTTAACTCGTGTATAAACCTAAACCTGAAACAAAATAGTTAAACGTTAAATGATTAATGATGTTGGGGATAGTGTGGATGTTAATGTATTAAAAAAACTTTCTAAAAGCTTTGAAATTTTGTATTGTTTTTAAATTGATTGGTAAATTATTCCATATTTTAAAATATTTAATTAAGAAACATTTTGCTCTTAGGGAAGATTTATGATGCAATTTACGTACTGTATATTCTCTATTTTTTTAGCTTACGTTTAAATTTATTTGCATTAAATTTTATTGAATAGTTCAAATTATTATTAAAAATTGATTTGTGTAATAATAATAGATTCATTTTGATCCTTCTTAGCCATATAGGCTTAAAATTAAGCAATTAAGTTCTTTCTTTGTAGCCCATATTTAATGAAAAACCAATAATCATTTTTGTAAAATATCTTTGAATATTTTCAATTTTTATTAATTTTTTAAAATGTAAAATCGTAAAAAAGCAACAATAGTCAATTATTCACCGAATAGCATATTAAAAAAACTACTTTGTTTTCTTTAAGAATAAATATATTATTTGCTTGTCCTAATAATTTTTTACATTTGCTGGCGATATGGGATACATGCCCTAAAAAAACGCATGTCTTTAGAATAGTAGGTACCCAAGTCTTTAATTATTGGAATTGTTGTAATTGTGTGATTACCCAAATTGATTAGATGTAGAAACCGTGGGTCAAATAAATCGTTAAAAAAATTATCAAAGTTTATTTCAATTTAATGCTTAATGCTCCATTGATAGAAATGTGATAAATTTTCTTAGATGTTGCAGTGCATCGAAATCGAGTTCTGTCGTTGTATTTGTAAGTAATTTTAATGTCATCAGCAAAAATAAATATTTTACTATATGTTATTGCTCTAGCAATGTCGTTGATTTAAAGTAAAAAAAGGATAGGACCTAATACACTTCCTTGTATGACCCCACTATCAATTTTTTGAGGTTTTGAAACTTGATTTCTAATTTTAACTACTTGGGTTTTGTTTGTAAAAACAACGACAAGAAAAAAACCGTTATGATTCTTGAGATGGGAGAAAAAAGTTTCAAATGATAACTTATTTTTGATAAATTTAAACAAAAGGCTATTATCTGATGTAACATTGTTTATAGAAGTATAGAGTTTTTGATTTTTAAGTACTTTAAAAACAAGTTACGCACTTGTTACGTAAATATAAATAATTGTAAAAAAACATGGAAGGCCTAACAATTTCTACTTGTAAAACACAATATTGTGTTGTCTAAGGAGTCGAGTTATATGGTATAAAATTTTAGGCTGGAAATGTGAGGGCATTTGGAAAGGGATAAAACGATTTATACCAATTTCAATAATATTGGAAAAGTAAACATGCAAACGGTTAATGTTACTTGTATGTGAGTAGTCTTAACTTATGTTACTAAAATAGTTTATTAATCCTACAAAATTAGCATTACAAAAAACTGGGATTGGTTTAGACCTAGATTTAAATATTGAGGCAAGTGTTAGGAATTGACTTTCTTAGGCCAGGATGGAGTACTCGCTCCTTCTCAGAAGGGGACTATTGTTAATGCCATATTTAAGAAGATTGGTTAGTGAAAACAAAAACATAAGGAGAAGCTATCTCTTCTATGCTGGTAGAGGAATAAGCAGGTTGGCTGAGTGCACGCTTGATGCTGAGTTGAAAAAACTTAGCATCAAAAGACTTTGAGAGATGATTAAAGACTCCGAATCAATAAAAGAAGTATTGAAATCATGCAGTAAAATGATATTAGACGCTTTAGGGAGGAAAAAAGGACAATATATGATTAAAATAGGGCTCGTTCTTTTAAAAAGAAATAGACTACAAGAGAGAGAAAAGGTTATACTTGTACCTGGTAAGATTAGAGGAAAGATGAGAAAAGTAATTAATGATAATACAAGGTATTACCCCCATTTGCCTTTTTTATAATCCAATAAATGACATTGCAACTTTGGATTATTAATTAATTATTGTGAATGTCGTCCGATAGCCAAGTTTTGGTAATGCCAATAATATAAAACATAGAAACTTTAACCAAACTATTTAGTTTAAATAATTAATTTTAATTGAAAAAGCTTTTGTGTGGTCTAAAACGTTGTTTTGTAATTTCTTATTACAAAATAATTCAAATTAACATACCAATACTGTTTACCAATAGGAAAAGCACGACTCAGAGAATCGCAGTCACGTTAACAACAAACGTAATAAATTTAAATACAAAATTAAATGCGTTTTAAAACAAAGTTTAACTAATGTTAAAATTGTTTAAATGTACAACAATATGAAAATTGTAATTTAAATAAAAATTAATAAAATAATAATTTTGAAGTCAATATGGTTACTGTATTATTTTGTAGTTTGTCGCAGTATTAAGGATACCTTTCATTACAATGCTGTTTTTTTTCTTTTTGTCAGTAGCATATTGCCTAGCTAAAGATAGGATATTTTTTTGGGAAAAATAAAAGAAAGTATTAGTAATGGCGGTAGGGAGAACGGTGTTCACCGCTGAAAATAAACTAACTACAAAAGTTTTGGGTAAATACAGCTCTTTAATGATTTTATTTCAAGCTGTAAAAATTGTTTGCAAAACTTGCAGCTTTTTAACAGTTGTTTTTAAATCTATATTATTAGCCTTAAGATTTTTAACTAAATTAATAAAAAGGTTGAGTTTAAGATAATAACACGTTGAAGCTACTCGAATGGGACCATTAGACTATAAACAATGCCTATAAATAAATTCTACACTGTTATTGACTAAATTTTTGTAGAAAGTCTCAAAAAGACCTACAAACTATTAATTACAAGTAAAACAGAGCATGCGGTTTTTACTGATTTACTACACTCACTGTGCCCACATATTGAAACCTAAAAATCTTTTAATTTTAGGTTTGAGAAATAAATCTAAAAAAATTAATAAATATAACAAACAAAATACCATAATGCAACGCAAAGTAGTAATCAGTTAAAAAACAAGATCCATTTTGTTAGTAATGTTAATAAATACCTTTGGATAATTTGAAGACAAACTATTATAAAAATTAAATATAATAATAATAATAATAATAATAATAATAATAATAATAATAATAATAATAATAATAATAATAATAATAATAATAATAATAATAATAATAATAATAATAATAATAATAATAATAATAATAATAACCTTAACAATATAATTAAATATTTGAAACACCCAAAATATGAATAAATAATTCAAGGGAAGATTATTAAATAAAATTATAAATTTATTTAGTTTGTATATATTACTTAAAATATAAATAAGTACTAAAATTTGCATTACGGTGATTTTCTTATTCCTTACAGTTAATTGGTTTTTTTTGCTTAAATGTTTAACAGGGGGCACATTTTAGGAACTGGACATTTAACAAAAGCGTAAATAAAAACCCCAAATTAGTATTCACAATAGAACTTAAATTAATTCAACGTTTAACCATATTACAATGTATGCCTTTATTAAAAGAAAATGTGAATAACGAATATAAAATGCGATTTAATAAAATAGGTTGTTTAAATGCATTAACTTGAAATTTTTATGTTTCCAACTTTTGTTGATCTTTTAATATTTTCAATGTTGTCTGCATTAAAGCGATTATCTATTATGTTATGATTTTATTTTACTGATTAAAATAATTTATTAAATTAAGGTTTTCAAATGTTTAAAAATACGTTGTTGTCGTATTATTATTATTATTATTATTATTATTATTATTATTATTATTATTATTATTATTATCATTATTACAAATAATAGCTGTCCAAAGTGTCCTGTTATAGGTAAATGTTGTTGCTATGGTTATGTGAGTCACTATTTTGATCTTTCCTGTTCTGAATAGAAAAGAGAACGTAATATTCCAGGTTTAACATAAAACTGTATTATTATTATTATTATTACAATCAATTTAGTAATATAGTAATAGTGAACAATTTTTATACATTCCTCAAACCATATAACATTGTATTAAAATTATTACAAATAGTCATAACAGTAATATAATCCTATTGGTTATGTTAAAAATAGAGAAAAATAAAAAATAATTAATTAGATCATGTAGAGTTGGTAAATCTCTAAGATGAAAACACCAAAAAAAACATTAACTGGTAATGAAAAAACACAAATTCAGTTCATTCTTAATATATTCTAAGTTGGTTCAATGCTTTGCCAAATATGGAATGCACGATTTATAGTAGATATGTGTCGGGGTGGTCTGGCGGTACAGCGCTCGATTTGGACCTGAGTGGGCGTGGGTTCGAATCCAACCACCGGCACTAAATAAATAAATAATACTATTTGCTTTCAAACTAAACATAAATAAATTTTATAATTATTTTTTAATGTTTATTTTATGTTTTACGAAAAACATCTTTTAGTAATGGACATTTTTAATGAAGCCGAACGTGGGCCGCATTTTAGTACCAGTGGTGGGATTCGAACCCCCATGCCCACCAAGATCCAAATCAAGCTCTGTACCGCTCGACCACGTAGTGTGGATAATTGTTTATTGATTAATAGACGACAGTATTTAAAGTGTGTCTCTCAATGAGTTTGTTGGCATTTTATTAAGGTTTTGTTTTTACAGAAGTATGGATTCAGTGGGCATTACGAAATTTGTCAGATTGTCTATTGAGCAGCTAGTCTTTTGTCCATTACAACTCCAGACAGTATTGAATAAAAATTGAATAGTAATCAGATTAGAAAAACATTTTAGCGTATTTTTTGGCAGATTGTCCTTTTTTCTAGTATTAATTCAAACGTTCTATGTACCAACAATACTAGTAATCGTTTCAGTGTTAAAAATCTAACTTATTACATTGTATGTTTGTTTTTATCTAAGTAAATTATAAGTAGATAATTTTCAAGGTTATCCTTTTTACATCATTTTCCTTCTTCTTATTTGCGTTTTAACTTTTTGTTTTGAATAAGGATTGGAACTCACTGCACAAATTACTTTTTAATTATACACATCAAAGTTGTACATGACAAGTTTAAAGTTTTCATAATTAATGGTAAGTTTTTATTTACATTGATAATTTTATTATTTTAATTGTAAATTTGATAATACAATACATAAATCTGTGGGTTTTAATAATATATATACAAAAAAAATTAAATCACGTAAATTATTACTAATTTGATAAAAAAATTAAATAATTAAAATAAATAAAACGCATATCTGCCATAAACTTATAATGAAATAATTAATTTGTGATATGGCGGTAATTATAACAAATATTTTACTGACTGTTGACGTAAACGTAAAATATTAAAAGAAAACGGTGTTATTATTAATTTACTACAAAGCCAATTTTTATAATTATTTTGGTCATTGACAAAAACTAATAAACGGTTTAATTTTTTGAAATAAATTACACAAGAATTTGAAAAAAATAATAAATACAAATAATTTATGAAAAAACCCAACATTCAGTCTATAAAAAGGTTTTTTCTAGTAAAACAGAAAACAACAACAAAGTCCCATAATTCAAAAAAGAACATGAGACAACAAACATTTTTCACGTATTTGGACATTTTCCCAAACGCTTTGTTTAATCCCGTTGAAACATTCATTTTAATTAAATCTTCCCCGAACAGTTCTTAACCAAGTTTTCGACAGTCTACCTCCAACATCGTTAATTATCCATCTCTCTGTCATTGTTTGCCATAATAGCGTCTTCCTATTATTTTAACAATCTTGCATATTAGAAATTGAAATTCTATTCGGATTTAACCAACCTCCTTTATTGGAATCATACTTTCACTTCTTTGCCGTAATTTAATAAAATGGTGCCCTCTTGTGTTGTTCCTTTAGCAATATATTTTTACATAGGCAAGGTGTTTAACTGGTGCGCTCAAACGCGTCTCTTTTTCCAACCGCACTTGGGACCAGCTACGGTGTTCATCCATTCCTTTTGGTTGGTAACATAGTTACATTTTTACCTTCTATACTTGTACAGCATATCCAAAAAATTGGTTCTTATGGTATCATAGGGATAACAAAAACGTAAAAAAATAATGATTTATAAGGCTTTCTAATAAAGATTATCTACCTTAAAACACCTTTTATGTATACGTTAAGTGTAAGTTTGTACCCATCCACCGAAATGGAATTCCAGTAATAAAACTATTCTGTGTTCAAACATTTTGCCAAAATTTTAGTTTGATACCCCATGAAACATTTATTTCAATTAAATTTTCCCGAATGGTTTTTAGCCAAGTTTTATACGGTCTACCCCCAACCTTTCTTTTGCCATCTTTAATTGTCCATTCCAAAACCGTTCGTCGTGGTCGTTCGGGGGGCGGTAAATGTAGAATTTGACCAAGTAATATTTTTCGCCTAATTGTAATGATGTCGTGTAGTAAACAAAAGTCAGTTCTTCTCATGATTTCATTATTTGAAATGTGATTGCGCTAGGTAATTCTTAAAACACCTCGAAGTATTTTAAAGTGTAATATATTGTTACGTTTATTTATTCCACATTACCATCACTTATTCGTAATTTCTACCATTTATAAAATTGTATTGTCTATTTTTGTATTTATACAAATGGAAAATATTTATAATTTACATTATTCACAACCAACATATTATTTTATTTACACAATGTTTTTATGTTATTTTAATTTAAACAAGTATCACGCTGTAATTTAAATGCAATATGGCTCAATTTTAAACAAAAACAATTTTATATTTTAAATTAAGAAATTTTAATTATATGCAATAATATATTGTTTAACGAAAACAGATTAAAGCGTTTTTATTACTTTTGACCTAAAAGCAAAATAACGTATGCAGTTGTGAATAATAACAGCATTGTAAAAAAGATAGATTTTTCAATTTCAAAGTATTATTTATTATTTCGATAATAGCAAATAATTTTCAAAACATGTTTTATTGTTTAACACAAAAAAAAACAAATTTATAAATTGATTTAAATAATTTACAATATATATATATATAGCCGTATAATTAATTGGTTTTTTTTATAACCTTGGGCATTATTTTATATTTTTTTCTACAACAATATAAGCTGTTTTAATTATTTATTAAAAAACTTGTTTCCAAAATTATACTTTACAAGAAACGTTTGTTTTTGTACTGAATCATTTTGTGGCTAAAATCAATAAAATTATATATATATATATATATATATATATATATTAATTGACGCAATTTATATAAGATTGACGCAATTTATATAAGATTAATTCTAATTAGTAGATATTTATGCATATTTAATTCTTTACAGAAAAATATTTTAACGTATTTTTTTGCTCAGTTTTAAGGTGAAATTAAGATTTTCTCATTTTCCCACAATAATGCTTTATAAATTTTTTAAAAAAGTGTATTATTAAAACAGATTTATATTTTTATTTATTTATTAGTAAAACAGTGCTTATTTTAGTATACATTAATTAATGCAATTAGTACAATGTTAACGCACTATTAAATTTTGGAATTACAAAGACAGTCTAATCATTGCCTAGACAACCATTTAATATGTTGTGCTAATATTTTACAAAACTGTAATATATAAATATTTGAAAAAATTTGAAAATATAAATTTTAATTGACAAACCATAATGATAATAATAATCACAATAATAATAATAATAATAATAATAATAATAATAATAATAATCATAATAATAATAATAATAATAATAATAATAATAATAATAATAATAATTATTATTATTATTATTATTATTATTACTTTAGTTATTAAACGGAAGGTACTCTGTATGTACACAATGAATGTTTATAATTTGTAGCCATAATTATTCACTTTAAAACCACAAAGTAATAAATTTTTAAAATCAAAATATCAATTTTGTCACAAATTTCATTGACTGTTTATCAATAATTTCTCGGTTTATCATTGAAAACATTTTATGTATTAAAATAATTTTAAATTTTGTTTTAAAAACATTTTCGGGAAATGTTTTGAGTATTAAATTTTTATTTATTTATTTTATTTTATGTTTGCTACTTTGAATGTTTGACGAAAAACATCTCTTAGCAGTGGACATTTTAGCAAATCCGAACGTGGGTCCGCATTTTAGTGCCGGTAGTGGGATTCGAACCCCCATGTCCACCGAGGTCCGAATTCGAGCGCTGTACCGCTAGACCATCCCGACAAATTGTAAAAACTACATATTTGTTGTTTTACATAAAACTAAATTATAAAAGGTTTTATAAGTAACCAATAACTAACTATCAAATAAATATTTCGAAGTAGTACACAACTAGTTAGTTCAATGTTCTCCAAACCTTCGCGCTTTAAAGAACACGGGATAACAAGAGTGCTTCAAGACGACCCAGCAGTACAACACTCAACTTGGACCTGAGTAGATATGGATTCAAATCCCACAACCGGCACTAAATGCGGGCCCACGTTTGGCTTTGTTAAAATGTCCACTGCTGAAAGACGTGTTTCTTGTCAAACATTCAATGTAGCAAACATAAATAAAAAAAATAATTTTGATGTTAAAGTACTGGCATTACATGTTTTGCATAGTACAAAATAAGTTTCTATTCGGATTTTGTCTGTAGTTGTCTAAAATGATATTTTTTGATAGAAATGTTTTTTTTTTCAAAAGGCCAGGCCGTTAGCTGCACTTTAGCTCTCATCTTTTTTCAACCGGCCTTGGGACCGGCTACACGGTGGATTTGGTTTTCATAACATTTATTTTAATTTTTTTAAGTCGTCTAAGCTTGGGTAGACTGGGAATTGCAGAAGTTTAAAATAATTAAGCTATCACCATAGAAACTACAGAGTTTTGTCAAGTTTTTTTTGAAAAAACAAATTAAAAATTAATTATAATTTTTAAACTTAAACGTTATTGCAACAAGTTGTTATCTTCAAACTAAATTGATTTATTATTTAAGTGAATTTGACAAATCTAATAAAACCCTTGAAAACTTATTAGTAAATATAGCCGAGCCGTGCCATATAAGGCTACTGGACCTGATCGTATGCTAAGACCTATATGGTAAAGTCCTAGTGCAGGGGATTACTCACTTGCTAAACCAGTAGTGACATAGCAGCATTTGAGATCAATAGGAAATTAGAATTGATTAGATTCATTATAAATAATAAATGTATATGGTAAAGCTCAACCACCCGGAACTCAATGATTAAGGCGCTTACCTGACACCAGATAGAACGTGGGTTCAAGTTCATGTGTGTGTGTGTGTGTGTGTAAAACTAGAAATATATGCACTGCTGATGATTTCAACTAAGGATGAAAAAGCTGTACAGTGATCCTGGTTAACTCAAACCAAGTAGATTTATTATTCAATAAATGCTTTGAAAATCCATTAATAAACAATTATTTAATCATACATGTCTATATAAATAAATTAAATAATCAAGTTAGGTTGTATCAAACGATTTTTAAGTTTAAAACTGGTATATTTCAGTTAAAAAGTTCTGGGCTAGGGGTTAATTTGGACCTGGTGGATATGGGTTCGAATCCCATCATCAGCACCAAATGTAGACTCATGTTTGGCTTAGCTAAAATTCGTTTCCTGTAAAACACCTAAAGTAGTAAAAAGTAAGTAAAAAATCAACAAGTTTTTGTTTTCCAAGCAAATTGACTTAAAGGCACAGCATTTTTTTTCATTTTGTATCGTAATGAACAATTTTACAACACAATGTTCAAACCTTTGTTTAAAACCAAAAATATTCTGAATTAAAATAGAACGTTTGTTTATTATTGACAGTATTTTTTGGGTGTGTCTATTAATACTGGGATAATAAAAATGAATGATACTGATTTGGTTCCGTTTCGGCATGCGTAAAATAATCACAATATTGACCAAAAATATTTAATATAATTTTAAGTCTTTATGGAGTATGCTGTTGAAATGGGCGCAAAAGCAAAGTGAATCTGACAATTCTAATATTTCATCCTTAAAAACTCATTAATAAATATCAATATTAATAATAATTATACAAAATATTAATTACACATTGTAAATTTTACTTTATTTTATTTAGATTTTGCACAAGTTAACATTATTTACTAATTATGTTCTTGATTTTTCAAAATGTTTTTTCAATGTTTATTACTTTGAATGTTTTACGAGAAACATCGTTCAGTAGTGGACATTTTAGCAATGCTGAACGTGGGCCCGCATTTTAGTGGGCCGGTGGTAGGATTCGAACCCCCCCATGTCCACTGTATGGCTAGACCACCAGGGAAACATTTGCTTATTAAAATTATTTATTACTTGAAATCCCTCTTTTTTTTAAAAAGTCAAGCAACACGATTATTCCACATAACTGTACATCAAAGTTTTAGCTTTGGAGATTGGAAATTTTGTTCGGATTTCGGCAAACCCACTTATTGTGTTCTCTTGTTGTTGCTTTAACAACAATTTAACGCTCAAATTCTCTTCTTTTCTCAATTGGACTTGGAAAGATGCTACGGTAGAAATATTTGTTTCTTGTGGTCATTCTATTAATACATTTTTATAAATTGTTAATTTAAATTATTAATATCTAGTAATTGGTGTTTTCTTCTTGCAAAAATGGAATAATTGTTACATTCATAATAATCAGGATTATCTTTTAATAGACATATGCCATTATGACAATTAGGTTTTATTAAATAAAAAAACCCCAGTTTAACTGTTATGCAAAGTTTTTGAATTTTAGTTTTATCATTATTTGTCACTGTAAAATCAATTTTAATTAATTAATTATCATTTTATTGGAATAGGCACATGCAAATATATACTTAAATTGATTAGATATGACACAATGGTCGTAAATAAAACACTATATATATATATATATATAATTATTGTACGTTTAAAATGACATTTGATTAAACATGTAAAAATTAATTAAATTGTTAATTTATCAATTAGTGTGATTTGTATCAATAATACATGTGTTTGAACATTTATACATAATTGAATATTCGTTCCAAACTCAACAAACAAAAACAACAAATTGCTTAGATTTATTATTATTATTATTATTATTATTATTATTATTATTATTATTATTATTATTATTATTATTATTATTATTATTATTATTATTAGAAATAGAAGTTTATTCATCATTATAAAATACAGAAAGAAACATTACAATCTATTGGTTATGTCAAAAACAAAATAGGCAGTCCTTAAGATTATTTATTTCTTTTTCTTTTTTATTTTATGTTTATTACTTTGAATGTTTTACAAGAAATATGTCTTTTAGCAGCGGATATTTTAGCCAAGCCAAACGTGGGCCTGGTGGTGGGATTCGAACCCCGATGCTCACCGAGGTTAAAGTTCGAGCGCTGTACCGCTAGACCACCACAGCATGGAAACGACCAAACACCCACCAAGCACTAACTGGTATTTGAAAGACACCAAAACAGTTGAATTTTTATTTTTTCTGGGTTGGCTAAAAATCTCGTCAAATATAATAAAATGGATAATTATTTCTAATTGAACGTGAATAAATTTTCCTTTTGTTGTGTCTCATGCGTCAAGGTCATTATCCCAAGGTCGGCATAGAGTGGGCGTCCTCCATTATTCTTTCGGTTAATAAACAAGTTTTGAAAATGGGATTGTTTCATAATTTTAACTGTATTTGTTGTGTTCATTTTACTTTTGTTCAATTCGTATTCCTTCATTTTAAGCAGGAAGTTGTCAACAAAGCAGAATACCCAACTTTAAAGTGAAACTTGGAACTCAGACAATATAGTCCTATTGTTCCACTTTTCTATTGAGCAAAATTTAGTCTGTACGTATCTATTGAAAATGAATAGGCACGTTTTTGCAATAATGCTAGGCGGTTGTTAACGCCGGTGTTTTAGCAGCATTTTGAAAATGAAATTGTCCGAAAGACGGATACTTGACTTAGACGAAAAATACTTGATCAAGTTCTACGTTTATTGTCCAAAATACAGAAAGTTGGATTTGATGTACGACTTTTTTCTCTGTTACAAAGTGTTGCTGGTTTTGAAGTATTATAACTATTACCTAGTTTTGGAATGGGTTTATTTCTAATCCTTTCTATACAAAGTGATAATAATAACAATAATAACAGTAAATAAATAAAAACAATAATATTATTAACAATAACATCCTAAATAATATCAGTGTGCCTAGCAGTACAGCGTTCTACTTGAATCTGGTCGAGATGGGTTTGAATGGCACCACCGGTTTTGTTAAAATATCCACTGCTAAAAGGTGCGTTTTGCGTAAAACATTTAAAGTAGCAAAAATAAATTAAAAAAAAATAATAATAACAATAAATGTTTTACTCAATAAAGTGTTTAAAAATTTAAAACATTTTGCCATGTTTTGTGCAATCGATGCATAAGGATCGATCGTAATCTGTTTGCCTTTTGGCGTCTATTTTATTTAGATGAACAAATAATTGTAAGTAATAAATGTGAATTATTATTATTAACAAGGTTTGAAATAAGTATTCAAACTGTAACGTTTGCAAATGTACTAATCTAACCTGTACAACAAATTCAATGACTTCGTTCAATAGATACCCCAAAGACATTGAAAAAAATTAACAATTTAAATTTAAACTAAAATTTACATATTTTATAATAAATCAAAATAACTGATTAAATTCTAACATATCTAAAAATATTTCAAAAAAATTATTAAATTCATTTAAAACAAATTTAATTTACTTATTTCAAAATTAAATTTAGATTATCGATATGAACAACTTTTAAACTTTTGCATGAAAAACAGTATAAAATGGAAAAAAACAAAAACAGCTTTTTAATCTGATTTTGCATATTTAAAACATATTTTTATGATTTAAGATTAATTTTTATAAAATAATTGTTATAAAGTGCATTAGAAAATTTATTCATTCTATTTTAAATATAAATAAATTGCTTTTACAAAATAATGTATCCCAACAAACAGTTTCAATGGAAAAAAACCCAATTTATTGAATTGGGTTAAATTATTGAAATTAGTTTAATTAAGATAATAGGGAACCATTGTTTGCAAAAAATTGGCATACATTAAACAAAAGAAAATATACATAATGTGTTACGCCTGGATGTTGGGCGGATTAGCGTTCAAATGAGCTATTGGTAAATGATAAAACCAACCATGGGAAAAAGTTGCATAAAAAGGAACTAATAACCTTTTGTGTAAGTGTGTGATCACTCGTACGTTGGGGATGGAAAAGTTTCTCAATCTGTGACCAAATTTGCACGATGGCGCAATACAAAATCGTATAATACTAGCTAAATATCAATTTTTCCACCTTATATACATTTTCAAGGTCAAGAAATTCCGTTTTGATAGAAGAATGCACCAACGTAACTCACACTTATTCACGGAGGTTGACCAATAGATTATATTTATTTATTTATGTTTATTACTTTGAATGTTTCAGCAGTTGACATTTTGGCGCAAAGCCGAACGCATAGGCCCGCATTTTAGTGCCGGTGGTGGGATTCGAACCCCCATGCCCACCGAGGTCCAAATTCGAGCACCGTACCGCTAGACCATCCCGGTTATCTAACCCTTATTGATTGCTTTTTTTGCAACTTTTCCCCTTGGTTGGTTTTATCATTTACCCATTGGCTGTCTGTCACACAATCGGACTTTATTATGACTCGTCGGATGAGTCACTTATCGATCGTAATTCGGTGACGTCCTAACACGTCCCGTTTTTGAAGACGATTTCCCCTAAGATTTACTTCAACAAATGTAAACGAGCATTTCTTTTGTGTTGAGTTTATTGTTTGCAATTTGTTCAGTTTTTTATCGGACATTTTGTTGTCAACTCAGCTGTCGAAAAATGTTGGACTGTCTTTATACCTTCTAGTATAATCCAGACGTATACGGTTTGCATGTCACCTCCGTGATTGGTTGTCTACTTTTAGATTGTACACCACGCGTCCAACTTATCTAGCTATAATTCTGGATTGACATCTTTTGTGTAGTGGGACTTACATGGATACATTCATACGGTCAAACAGTTTCCGTTTGTGTGGGTTTTCTTCCGGTGTCAATTGAAAGGTTTCGGTTTCTTTGTGCAGAAAGTCCAATGCTGTTCGTAATTTTCTTCCAAAAAATAATTCTGCACGTGATTTGTTTTGTAATACTTCTGCTGGGATAATCGTTTAAAATTCGTTGGAGTCAATTTTTGTTCCTCTTCTCTCCTCTATTTTTAAGCATTTGATGCTTAAATGTATCAAGCAGTCGTTTGATTTGTTCATTTCATTGAAGCTGATATGCAGGAGATTTTATATGATGTACGCTTCAAATGTTGAGCCAATTAAATTGACAAGGTTGTCTATAGTTTAATTGTGTAAAGTTACCTTCTCTAAACACAAAAAAACTGTAAATTTTAACGTCATTGCCGGGGTGGTTTAGCGGTATAGCGCTCAAATTCGGACCTCGGTGGGCATGGGTTCGAATCCCACCACCGGCATTAAAATGTGGGCCCACGTTCGGCTTTGCTAAAATGTCTACAGCTGAAAGATGTTTCTTGTAAAACATTCAAAGTAGCAAACATAAAATAAATAAAATAAAATAAAATAAATACCAAACGTAGTTGTACTGCCTCAAATTTGATTTGCTTTTGTTGAAGAATAAGCTTTAATTCTTCTGCAGAAATTGACAAGTTTGATAATCTGAATGGGTAAGTACTCCATTGCCAATTTGTTGTGACTGTATTATGTATGTATTTTTTAAAACCAATTCTTAAACATGGGATACTTTTAAAAATTGAATTAAAATAAATAATACTAATAATTAATTGCGTAAAAGTTAAAATATATTATCAATATTATTATTATTATTATTATTATTATTACTATTATTATTAGCTTAGATACTTCATTAACAGCATACTTAGCACTATTAGGTAAACAAAAACATTATATACCTTTAGAGTGCATAAATACTATGTTAAAATTACTAGGGTGAACTCCGAACAACTTTAAACATTATTATACTGGCTTTCACCGTGTCTGAACATTAACTTTGACACAACCTATGTCACCGCCACTACTTCTATTATACAATGCAGGATCTACCGTTGACAAAAGTGATAATTGACGTCAACCAATCAATGTAAACATTTGTTAGTGTACATTAGTTCAAGAATCGTGGTTAGGCAAATATATATTAATAACCATAATAATAATAATAATAACAATTATTATTATTATAGAAATAGTAATAATAATAATAGTAATAACAACAGCAACAATAATAATAATAATAATAATAGTAATAGTAATAGTAAAAGTAATAATAATAATAATAACAACAACAATATAATAATAATAATAAAAATACGTATGTTAAATGATAATTTAATTTGTCGCATTCTTATTTTGCACTCTAAATCCTTATTGATTTCTTTTGTTAATGACAATATTATTTGTTGCGTGAGTAGATTTCCTCACATCACTTAAGCATACGAAATGCATCTGCAGTTCACTAAAATACTTCTTAATTAAATGATTATTATTTAATAGTTTTGTGTGATTAACTTGATATATTGATATTTTAATTGTAACCACTACTTATTTAAATGCTATTTATCTACTAACTCCAAGACACTTTAATATTTTTAATTACAAAAATGTTTTTAGAAACAATTAACTTTAATTAGTGATAGCCCACATTGTTTTGGTATAATTATTGCTATTTTGAAAAACAAAAATCTCTCAAGTTAAAACAAAAAATTGAAAAACTAGAGTCAATTGACAAGGGCCTATTCACCGAGAGTATATAAGCTGAATATACTTCAAGTGAAGTATTAAGGTTTTATCATTAATAATAATAATAATAATAATAATAATAATAATAATAATAATAATAATAATATGCAAACATATTACAATAAAGTTTACAAACCAAAATACATAAAAAATATTTATCAATGTTGACGGTAGAAGTGGAAAATAGAAGATAAAAAGCACGGAGTTATTCAATAATTATAAAATGGAAAAGAAATCAATGTTAATAAGTTGACAAAAATATGATTGTTTCAGAAAAACACTCAAAACAAAAATGTAGAAGAAAACAAGTCTAAATATGAATCTTTTCATGGTGTAAGAAAAAACTCAATTGCACAATTGTTGCTTTAAAAATAACCATGGAGCAATAAGATAATAATTACAGCAAAAAACAACAACAAAGTGCTATAATTCAAAAAAGAACATGAGACAACAAAACTTTTTTCACATATTTGAACATTTTGCCAATTGTTTTGTTTGATCCCCCATGAAACATTCATTTTAATTATATTTTCCCTAATAGTTTTTAGCCAAGTTTTTTGTAGTCTGCCCCAACCTTTCTTTTACCATTTGCAATTGTCCATTCCAAAACCGTTCTTGCTGGTTTTTCGGGCGCGGTAAACGCAGAATTTGACGAAGTAATTTTTTCCGTTTAATTGTAATGATGTCATATAGTGAACGAGAGTCAATCCTTCTCATGATCTTATTATTTGAAATGTGATCGCGCCAGGTAGTCATTAAAATACTTCTAAGACATCGGCAATAAAAAACATCTACCATCTTATCAATTTTGTCTGTTCGTTTCCACGTTTCACTCCCATATATTACTGTAAGAATGATTATCGATACGTACAAACAAAGTTTTTTCTTTATCATTTATTCATTCATTCATTTGGTTGGTGACGTGGTCACCTCTTCATTATACCATATTTATACGACATGAAGAACAATCGATTTCGATGGCTTGACAAGCGTAGACAAACGTGAAAGAATAACAAAGTTTCTTGGCTGGTAGACGGCATCCTTGTGACGTCGCCATTGTTCGCAAAGATTGACGAGACCGCCTGATTTTTTGTCAGAGTTATTTCCCTTAGCCCAAGGGCTACATATAATATACGTATACATTTAGATACCTTTTAAGTATCCTGGGTGTATGTTCGCACCCACCCGCCGTAGCGGAAGCCCAGTTATACCGCTGTGCAACTCGGACCCTGCTGTTATTAATCTAGATGCCTAGGAGCACCTAGTCCAGGATGCACCACGTGGAGGACTAACAGTCAGAAATATCACCATCATTGAAAATTGAGACTTTATAAGCATTACTCAAATCCTCAGGATCATTAGCATCCTTAGACGGATAATTAATTTAAAATTTAGTTAAAACATTATGTTTTGAATATTGTGTTTTATGTTTGTAAAATATAAGTAGCAATAAAAATAATATTATTATTAACTACATATTTTTGACATATTTAATATAAAAATACTAAAAAATTGAAATTCAATTATATATTTTATGCATTTTGTTTGCCTGATTTTTTTGTCACACATATTTTCCTTAGTCCAGCGGCTACATATAGATAACTTTTAAGTACCTTATGCCTATTCACCCGGGTAAATATCCAGCTACACCGCTGTGTACTCAATCCCTGCTGTTATTAGTCTATGTGCTTGTGGGAACCCAATTCAGGATGCACTACGTGGAAGAGGAACAGTTAGTACTATTATTGGAAATTGAGACTCTCTATGCGCATTGCTCAAATTATCATGATTATTAGTATGCAACTCGTCTCAGTTAGCTATAACCTTCAAACAAATCATCAAAATGATTTCGAAAGTGTCCATTGTTTGTTAAGCTTCAAAATCTTTGTATTTTTTTGCATTGAACACGTTGAAATGCAGTTTATGTGCACAAAGATACGCCGGTGGTGATAGTCGAATTCATGTCTATTTAAGTTTGACTTACCCCAACACCAATGCATACATTTATTTTAAAGCCCTGTCGTTTTGAAAAGCATAGGGCCAGAAGATTGTTCTATATGTGCCTTGGTGGTTTAGTGATAAAGCGCTCGATTCCACTACTGACCTTCTGAATGCCGGCTTACATTCGGCTTTGCTAAAATGTCTACTGCTGAAAGGCACACGTTTCCCGTAAAACATTGCCGTATTTCAAAATATTGTTTTACCGAGGCCATGGTGCTAATCTTGCGTTCAAACTCTAAGGTTACTAACGTATTAGTGTGTATAAATGTTCGTTTCCAATTTTTACTACATAATATTAGAAATTTTATTTTATTGTTCGTTATTTTTTGTTCATTTTTTGTGCTTTTCAAAATGTGTTAGTTGTACAATTTACAAGTACACTCGAGAATTCAAACAAAAGATTTGATTTTAATTGTTTCAAACAGCAAATATAATAGCATTATTTAAAATGCATACAATTGAACTTATACTTTGAATGTATACAGAAGAAAAAGGAAAAAAATTCATAAAATGATTTTGCTAATGGCTTAATGCATATTTGTAAAAATTCCAAAATGCTAATTCAAATTGACAGCTGTACTCTTACTTTATTTGGGCAATTTATTTAAAGAAAAAAATTTAAACAAATTAATTTTGAATTGAGCATAATTAGAAAAGTAATAAATATTGTTAGAATTTTGTTATTTTCCGAACTGTACAAGATCATATTCTTAATTCTAAATTATTATCATTATTTTATTATTATTATTATTATTATTATTATTATTATTAATATTAATGTAATTATATGATTATTGTGATTATTACTATTATTGTTATTATTATTATTATTATTATTATTATTATTATTATTATTATTATTATTATTATTATTATTATTATTATTATTACTATTATTATTAATGTAATTATGATTATTATGATTATTACTATTACTGATTATTATTATTATTATTATTATTATTATTATTATTATTATTATCATTATTATCATTATTATTATTATTATTATTATTATTATTATTATTATTATTATTATTATTATTATTATTATTATTATTATTATTATTATTATTATTATTATTATTATTATTATTATTATCATTATTATTATTATTATTAATGTAATTATGATTATTATGATTATTACTATTATTGTTATTTTTATTATTATTATTATTATTATTATCATTATTATTATTATTATTATTATTATTATTATTATCATTTTTTATTCATTATGGTTGGTGAAGTGGTCACCTTTTTATTATTTCCCATGTTTGTACGACATATAAACAATCGACTTTAATGGTTTGATAAGTGTAACAAACGTAGAAGAATAACAAAGTTTCTTGGCTGGTAGACGGCATCCCTGTGACGTCGCCACTGTTCGCAAAGATTGACAAGGCCGCCTGATATTTTGTCAGGGTTATCTCCCTTAACCCAATGGATACATATGGTATACACACACGTTAAGATATCTTTTAAGTATCCTAGGTGTATACTTGCACTCACCCAATATAAAACGGAATTCCAATTATTCCGTTGTGCACCCGGACCCTGCTGTTATTAATCTAAATGCCTAGGAACACTTAGTTCAGTATGCACCACGTGGAAGACAAAAAGTCAGGAATATCACCATCATTACTCAAATTTTTAGGATCATTGGTATCCCAATAATAATAATCATAAATATTTATTGTTTCAAAATTCCTTTGATCTAAACAGAATGTTGTAAAAATTCTGCGTAATTAAGATTGAAATTTATTTAGAAATTTTTCGAATCTTTATCACCCTCCTTCTTTCCGTCTACGGTGGTATTATAGTTTTAATACTATTTAAATTGTATATATATATATATATATATAAATGTTTATTACTTTAAATGTTTTACGAAAAACATTTTTTAGCAGTGGATATTTTAGCGAAGCCGAACGTGGGCCCGCATTTTAGTGCCGGTGGTGGGATTCAAACTCTGATGCCTACCGAAGTCTAAATCGACTTCGTACCGCTAGACCACCCGGATCATCATATATATATATATATATATATATATATATATATATTCTATCTATAATTCTATTATAACAAATTGTAAAACTACCATAAAATATTTGTTTGTGATTGGACATAAACTAATCTAGTCAGTTGCAAGCCAAGTTTGGACGCAAGATCAGCAACCTGGACTATGTAAAAAATCGATATTACTACGGAAACAAACAAAAGGACGCCATTTGGGTAAACAACGGCAAAGAAGTGAGAGTATGACCCAAATGAGAAGGTTGTGTACAAGTTGATAATAACAAAAGAAAGGTTGGAGTAAGCCATACAAAACGTGGCAACGAACCATTTAGGAGGATTCAATTGAAATAAATGTCTCATGGTCAATCAAATAAACGTTTTGGCAAAATGTCTACACACATTGAACTATTTTGTTTTCCCATGCTTGTTTTAAAGCAAAAAGGTGTTGCAATAATGATAAGAAGAAGAAGAAGAAGAAGAACGACTAACTCCCTTTTTATTATTATTATTATTATTACAAAACCCTTTTGCTTTAAAAATAAGCATAGGGCAATAAGACAACAACTACAGCAAAACAACAACAACAACAAAGTCTCGTTGGCATTGAAGGTTCTGTATATTAAAGATTGAGCATTCTTTCGGCCATCACTCAATCCTGTCATCTGGTCTAAGCTAGGCGGAGTTACTCCCTTTTAGTTATAACAAAAAAGATTTTTAATACTGAAGTTTTCTTTTTTTCTACAATCCTTGTTGCTATTTATGCTGTAATAAATATCTTTAGCACCAAACAGCTCTTTCAATAAATCTTTGTCTATAAGCATTTATCACTATTGTTATAAATAATGAAATAAAACAATAATTTTTAATAACGCAAGTCAGATAAATTATGGGAAAATTATGATTAAAAAAATAATTTTTATTTATGTTTACAATGATGAAAATTTAACTTTACTGACTTTCCGCGTCTTAAAAAAGGATAAATTTTGCCAAAGTTTGGTAATCTTACTAAACCGCTTTTGTAATTTACATCCTCCAAACATTTTCCCTTGTAAGCTCATCAAAATAAACAGCAGTATTAAGTGTAGACCATTAGTATTTATTGGTAAAGATGTCTCAATAATGATACCGTTATAACAAATATTGAACATTTTTCCTTAATATATAAATATATTTTTATTAAGCTATTTCTTAGTTTTTGAAAAACAATATCTTTAACCTGTTTTAATAAAAAATGCATAAATTATATTATATATATACGTATACAAAACCCTTTTGCTTTAAAAATAAGCATGGGGCAATAAGACAACAATTATAGCAAAAACAACAGCAACAAAGAAGTCTCGTTGACATTGAAGATTCTGGAAATTGAAGATTGAGCTTCCTTTCGGCTTTCACTCAACCCTGTCATCTGTGTAACTCTGTCATCCAGATACGTGCGATTACTTCTTTGCCGTTGTTTGTCGCAATGGCGTCCTCTTGTATTGTTTCCGTAGCAGTATAATTTTTTTACAGAGGCCAGGTTGCTAACCTTGCTCGCTCAAACCCTTCTCTTTTATCCAGGCTTAGAACTGGCTAGATTGAATCATTTCTAATCCAAACTAGACGGAGTTGGTTTTATATGGAAGTTATAAAATGAATTTTTTGCCACTAGTTGATTCAATTTGCATGCGTTGTACAATTAATTGTTAAACGTTCCATTGTACATTTTCTAAAATTACAACTACAGTAGGTATTGAATTGGAATTGACCTAATGTTTTTAAAAACACATCTAATATTTTTAAACTAGCAAAATTGTTTTTTTGCACCAAACATTGAAAAAATGGCTTACTTTCTACTCATGCACTTGATATCTTACCCAAAATTTAATTATAAAAAAAAAGTTTTTATTTATATTTATTACTTTAAATGTTTTACAAGAAACATGTCTTTCAGTAGTGGACATTTTAGTGAAACCAAACGCGTGGGCCCGCATTTTAGTGGACCAGTGGTGGGATTCCAACCCCGATGTCTACCAAAATCCAAATTCGAGCGCTGTACCGCTAGACCGCCTCCCTAAATAAAAAGTTTTAAATGTTTAATTTATTTATAAAAATAGTTAATAAAATCTTTTTTTTTAATTTTATAAAATTTGTATTTTTAAAATTAATTTTTAATGTATAAAATTTTTTATATAAACACATACAATTTTACGTTTCATTTTTTACAAATAAGATTAAAGTGTTATTAATTGTATGCTTAAGTCTTGTTGAATGTCAGGTTAACAGCTGATAACATGGCCTATTATATACAGGGAACCTTATTTAGGTTACAAAAAATTACGTTTTACAGAATTTTATTGGTACTTTAATACATAATCAATTAGTTGGTTTAAATATTTTTCTAACCTTATTTTTATTAAGGGCTTTTAAGGGTTTTTGTTAAATTTGTCAAATTTATTTGAATAATAAATCTACTTGGCCAACCAGGAGCACTGTGCAGCTGTTTCGTCCTTATTTGGAATCATCAGCAGTGAATAACTTTCAAGTTTTACAAACACACGAACTCTTTTTTACCAATTAAAATGGCAGCTATAAACTGAATACATTTCTACACAATTATTCAAATAATTACTACTACTACTACTACTACTACTACTACTACTACTACTACTACTACTACTACTACTACTACTACTACTACTACTACTACTACTACTACTACTACTACTACTACTACTACTACTACTACTACTACTACTACTAATAATAATAATAATAATAATAATAATAATAATAATAATAATAATAATAATAAGTATAACAACTGTTTTTGCTTTAAAGAGCTATATTATTTTATCTAATTGAGTTTTTAAATTTTCTACATTTTGTACATCAAAGATTGAGCTTTTATTCAGTGGTCAGCATTCAATCCTGTCATCTTAGTCGTAATGCTTTTAATTCATCACTGTAGTTTAATCAAATGGTGTACTGTTGTTGTTTCTTTAGCACTATTGAACGCTAACCCAATATATATATATATATATATATATATATATATATATATATATATATATATACATATTGGAAAGCATTAATTTAATTGTATTAATATTTGGTTTTTATTATTTTTATAATTTAACTAATAAATAATAATTATTATAATAATAATAATTGTAATAAATCATTTAACAATAATAAACATTTATTTTATAAAAATTGAAAATTGATTATTGATAACATTTGTTTTTGAAAAACAAATTTCTATCTTGTGCACAAATAATTTATGCCAATTTGTTTGGTATATATCTACTGTGTATTTGAATATTAAATTACATCGACTTTCAAATAAATCTCTCTCTTAAATACCACATAATTTTTTAAGAAAATGTTGTACAATAAATAAATATTTAAGTGGCCATTTATGAGATTATTTTTAAAATGTTTAATGTGTAAATGTTGACCATTGTTTATAC
The DNA here is from genome assembly GCA_025895645.1 of Cardicola forsteri. NCBI lineage: Eukaryota > Metazoa > Platyhelminthes > Trematoda > Strigeidida > Aporocotylidae > Cardicola > Cardicola forsteri. The sequence continues at coordinate 65,277 of JAKXYG010000430.1, read as the reverse complement.
TTAAAATGTTTGTAAATAACGTTAATTGGTTTGAAATGTTTTGAGCAAACTTATTTTTTCAACTACGTGGAGATGAAGTACAAAATGCCGATAGGCATATCGCCCAGGTATTAGCTGAGTGTATTAGCCACGTCTAGAATTCATATATGTTATATAATTTTTTGCAAAATTCTACAGTAAAAGGTAAAATATTTGTCCTTCTGTTGCTTTTCATGTGTACAACTTTTTCATTAATTATACATTAATTTGATTAGAGGTGCAAGGATGCGAAGGCATTTCTTGTTGTATAAACGTGTCGATAAAAAATAAAACTTAATAATCCTATTGTTTTTACATTATCTTGACTATGTACAATTTTATATTTTACTTGCCAACGTTTTCTGTTATTTTTGAACAAAATTTCTAAAATTATACAAACATTTTATTATATCAAAATGATAATTTTTTAACAATATTAAATTTTAAAAACGTATTTTATATATTTATCGGCTCCATTGTAGCCATTCTCAAGTACGGTTAAAAAATAAAGAGTTCTTGAGTGCAAAATTAGCAACCTGAACTGTGTAAAAATTTATTGCAAAATTATTGCCAGGGTGGTCTAGCGGTACGGTGCTCGAATTTGGACCTCGGTGGGCATCGGGGTTCGAATCCCACCACCGACCCACTAAAATGCGCGCCCATATTCGGCTTGGAAAAAATGTCTACTGCTGAAAGACGTGTTTCTTGTCAAACATTCAAAGTAATGAACATAAAATAAAAAATAACAAGAGGACACTATTTTATTAAACAATGGTACAGAAGTGAAAACAGCACGAATTATGGTGACAAAATCCGAATAGAATATCAACCCTCAATATACTCGATTTTCAAAACCAAATATTTAGTGTACAATCCTAAAGAACAATCTTGTTGCCCCATGCTCTTCAAAGCGAAAGGATTTAAAAGAATACTACTGTTACTACTAATAATAAGTATATTTATAGTTTAAATAAAATAAATATGTTAACATTACTTTTATAAATACCTATTTTAATGTACTGGAATGACAGACGTCACTGGAGTGCTAGATTAGAATTTAAATAAGGATGGGTTCGAATATCATCACCGGCCTTTGGTCTGCTGTACTAAATGTTTACATGCTAAGAGAAACGTTTATTATAAAGAAGTTACAATTACATTTTTAAAAATGAATAGAAATACAACAAATAAATAATAACGTCAAAAAAGATTGTTTATTTTGTCTCATTGACAACACCCATGACCAATGTAAAGCACATAATAATAATAATTATTATTATTTGAAATAATATTACCAACTCAGATATAATAGGACGAAAAGTAAAATAAATTTTAAATAATTACGTTTTTGGGATTAATTGCTAGATAAAACTAATGGATGGTCTTAAAAGACACACCAATTGGAACTTTGGGAAAAGTCGAAAATATTGAATCATCTGTTAAAAACGACACGGTTTGGAGTTGAATTTAAAATGCTAATAATAATGTTTACAATATTTAATAAAAATTCATTTATCTGCAAAAAGTCAAAATTAACAGTTAAGTCCTAAGTTGATTTCTGTAGGAACCGTTTTGAAATTACAATTTGGATGTTGATGAGTTAGCTACCCGACAAAAAATACTTAAGTTCACGCTTTCAGACTTGGTTTAAGAAGGCATACTCATTAACGTGTTAGCACTAGTAGTAGAAAATTAGCATTGATCAAATTAAGGTCATGTCAACTAACAATAATTTAGTTAAAAAATTTAAAAGGTATGCACTGTTTGATGCTTCCTAGCGAGGATTAAACTTCTGTACAGTGCTCCTGGTTGGTTTAAACCAACTAGATTCATTATTCAATCAGTTTGATAGTGAAACAATTGTAATCTATTTTAAAAATGATTAGAACTTTTTGTTATTTTACTAAAATTAATAAAACATACAAATAAATCACAGTTTGGATAGCAATTAATAAAAAGTTTTATTTTTTACATATTTGTTTATTTTTGCAATAAAAATAATCAAAAACACATTAGCCATTAATGTACAATAAACGCGTTTTTAAAAGGGTATATTTTTATAATACACTGTATATATATATATATATATATATCAAAAGCTTTAAAACAAATACAACATATTATATTGCTCATTGAATATACATAATCATACACTGTTAGGAAAGAATAATTTTTTGTCTGTGGTCTGAAAAGCTCTTGTCAAAAAAATATAAGTTAGAAAAATAAAAATAATCTTTGTAAATGTAGATTTGAATAATTGAACGCAAAGATGATCAATAACGTCAATGTTAATATAGGACAACTTTTGAGGTGTTCGCTTCTACTATTTGGCCTGTTTGTTGCTAATTTGACCAGCTGAGGATTCATTGGACTTGATCGTATCCGGACTGTTTGCAATAAATTTGTAGACATGTAATCTGGAAAGTAAATATTTGTTGGTGTCAACGTAATAAAGATTGGACAATTAATATGATATGTTGTAGATTGTCCATTATTATTGTTATAATAATAATAATAATAATAATAATAATAATTATTATTATTATTATTATTATTCCTAGTTTGGATCAGAAATGATTTAATCCAGCCAGTCCCAAGCCTTGATAAAGGAGGAGGGTTTGAGCGCGCAAGGTTAGCAACCTGGCCTTTTTTACAAAAATTACACTGCTATGGAAACAATACAAGAGGGTCCTCTTGTATTCCGGCAAACAACTGGATGATAGAGCTACACAGATGACAGGGTTAAGTAAAAACCGAAAGAAAGCTCAATTTTTGATTTGCAGTTTTTTCAATACCAACGAGACTTTGTTGTTGTTGTTTTGCTGTAATTGTTGTCTTATTGTCCAATGCTTATTTTTAAAGCAAAAAGGTTTTGTATAATATAATAATAATTATTATTATTATTACTATTATTTTGTTATTATTATTACCATTCTCCTTCCTCTTGTTCTTCTTATTAATATTTAATTATATACTTTTGCAATGAATTAATATTTATGATTAATTCATAACAATTTTATTTTGTAAAATACAAATTTTGCATAATTGTATATAGCGTTAAATAAAAGTTTTCAATCGTGTTTCTGTCTATTCCCGCGTTCAATACATTACTTTTTAGTTCCGGAAGTAAATTAGCTAAAAAGTGTATAAATTTTGTTTAAATTAATTATTGATTTTATTGTGTACAATTGTACACAAAAAATAGAAATTATATAAAAACAATACGATTATTTGTTGTTGTTTTCAAAACTGCAATATTCATGTTATGTTAAAGCCTTGACAGGAAATGTAAAATGCGGTTCACCTCTGTTAGTCTTTGATTTTAGCTGTTACATTTGAACTCAATTGTTGAAATACTTTCCAATAATAATTCTGCGTATTTTATTTGATGCATATTTTAATTTAATCACAGTGGCTTTTGACAAATGCGTGCAGTCTCGATGAAATGCATTTTCAAATTTAAGGCCAATCAGGTGTCGCCATTTGATAATGGGAAACAACCTTGACACAAATTTAGATAACCTTGTTAATCTATGTGTAGAGTGGTGTTGTTGCAAGAATGTATAAAATATAAAAAACAACAGTTCGAAATACAATAAATAAAACAAAGAAGAAGGATTTGAACAGATCGTATTGTGTTACGTGTCTAAAATCCAATACCGTCACAGACTGTTTGTATCTCGATCCACTTTACTACACCTAAACAGTTTGTTCTGGGGTAATTTAGCGCTAAAGAGGTCGACTCGTTACCGAAATAACCTGTGTCAATGTAAATGTGCCACATAATTTATTTTCACTACGTATTTTTCACTAGTGGACATTTTGGCGAAGCCAAATGTGGGCCCTCATTTAGTGGGCCGGTAGTGGGATTCGAACCCCGATGCCCCAAAACGGTCCAAGTCGAGCGTTGTACCACAAGGTCATCCCGGAACAATTGACAAATGTATCAATAATAAAAACATGTCAAAAAGCACACTAAACCTTGTGGATTGAAGTAATTTTGTTTCGTATTAATATAGTGGGCGTTCGTTTCGACGTCGTTTTGTGCATGTTGATCGTGAAAGGCGACCGATTTTGGCACGTGAAATGTATTCAACAAGTTCCAATTTTTGGCCAAGTGCTTGCGAACGAGTTGATAGAGTTGCGTTTGAACGTACGAATTGTGTGGATATTTTTGATGCACTACAAATTGAAAATAGTCATTTTAAAAGTACGTCTTTTTACGCACATTCCGGGATCGTTTAGCGCTTGAATCTGGGTGGGCATAGATTCGATTCCCTTAATCGGCACTAAATGCGGGCCTACGCGTTTGACTTTTTTTAACATATCCACTGCTGAAAAATGCGTTTTCCGTCAAAACATTTAAAGTAGCAAAAATGTAAAAAAAGTTTTGTCCTAGTCAGTAACAAGACCATCTGAGGAAGAAGGAGGCGGATAAAGTTGAAAGTTAGTCATCTGGTTGCCAAATAAGTAACAACTAAGACTCATTAATATGATCACGAATGAGTGAATATCAAAGAAATCGCCGTTTCAATCACATCAAAAAATCTTATATTTTAGAGCGAGGAAGTTTTGTAGGAATCATACTACTAATAATAATGTTAAAAACGTTATACAGAATTATATCATAAATATGAAAAAATAACATTAACTAGTTAAAAAAATTGTAAAAGTTATATTAAAGTTAAGCTGTCTACTACCCACATATTATTTTTTTAAATTTAATAACTGTTTTTTATTCAATTATTATTTCGTTTTAAAAGTCAAGACTAATTTTTAATAGTTTAAAAATTGCATTAAACATTACTATACATTTTTGTGTTAATTCATGTATTTGTCAGATTTAAAATTGCTTGTGTGGTGTCCGATTATTAGGATTAATAAAAAAATGTGCAAATAAAACATTAACTTTTAATTTTTTTATTTTAATTATTATTTTCAGATTTGCAGTAAAATTAATTTCATTCAAAAAAATGTATTTAAATTTTGTTTTAAAGAACTACTTCTAAACATGACTTTGTAATATTACTTACAAAATTAATAAATAGTAACTTTTTGTATATGTTGCCTAGGTTACTATAATGTTGAACCAAATAAATTCCTAATTTGAAGTGATATTGAAAATCACAATGTACTCAATTGTGGCTATGGATACTTTCTTTTCTTAGCCAGTGAACACTTCACAGCAAGTATTAAGTATTACATTTATCAATTATTAATTAGTTAAGACAAGTGCCACAATTGTGAGTATGTTTCATGGACAATTACATTTTCAAAACTACTACGCTTAATTTTTTTTGTTGAAAAAAATCTCACTATTTTTTAAAATACACTTTTATTTAAATTAGAAACACCTAAAGTGAATATTTTAAAAATCGCATTTTATTAACAAAAGATTTTGTTATGCATAAAACAACTCCGCCTAGATTGGATCAGAAATGATTCAATTTAGCCAGTCCCAAGCCTGGATAAAGGAGGAGGGTTTAAGCGCAAGGTTAGCAACCTAGACTCTGTAAAAAATTTATACTGCTACGGAAACAATACAAGAGGACGCTATTCCGGCAAACAACGGCAAAGAAATGATTGCGCGTATTTTGATGACAGAGTTACACAAATGACAGGGTTGAGTGAAAGCCGAAAGGAAGCTCAATTTTCGATTTGCAGAATCTTCAATGCCAAAACCTTAACCAGTGTTGAGACATGGAATGTGCGCACAGTTTTTCGTACTGGACAGTTAGAACAAGTCCTTCGAGAAATAAAATCAGTTCTCGTATTGGCTTACGGATTAATTGTTCAAAGACAAAAGTGTTGTGCATAAAGTCAAACAATGATTTAAACGTTTGGCAGAATGTTCAAATACATGGAAACATTTTGTTGTCTCATGTTCTTTTTGAATTACGAGACTTTGATGTTAATTTTTGTTGTAATTGTTATCTTATTGCCCCATGCTTATTTTTTAAAGCAAAAGGGTTTTGTAATAATAACAATAATAAATAATAATAATATGCATAAAACAAGTTTATTATTATTATTATTATTATTATTATTATTATTATTATTATTATTATTATTATTATTATTTCAATTATTATTATTAATATTATTATTACTATTATTATTATCAATATTATTATTATTAATATTATTATTGTTACTATAATTATAATTATAATTATTATTAATATTATTAATATTATTGTTTCTATTATTATTATTATTACTATTATTAATATTAACATTATTACTATTACTACTATAATAATAATAATTATTATTATTATTAATATTATTATTATCATTATTATTATTAATATTATTACTCTTATTACTCTTATTATTAATATTATTATTATTATTATTATTATTATTACTACTATTATTATTATTATTATTATTATTATTATTATTATTATTATTATTATTATTATTATTATTATTATTATTATTATTATTATGTGTGCCAAGAGAATCATGTAGTTCTAGAGATCATTTTGTTTAAACTGCTATGTAATTCGAGTAAACATGATTATGATCTATAATGAGGTATAATGTATATATTATTTGAGTTAAAAAATGTCTTTTATTTTTATTTTACTTCCGTACTGATGACAAAACTCAAAATATTATTTTTAACTCGCCTGCTAATTTATCGCTTTAAGTATTTTAAATTTAAAATTAAATCGATATTGTGGATATTTTGAATTAGCACAAACTATCAGGACTGATTGCTCTTAAATTCGAATTTATTTAAAGAACGCAATAAAATGGATGTTAGTTTATAGCCAAGATGTTTGAAAAGTATCTTATGGTATTTGTTTATCATATGTAGCAGCTTAGGTTAGGAACATTCATCTTAACAGAATATCAGGATATAGGTCTATATATTCTGTGTCAATTTACATAAAGCTGTACACAAAAAATACGAGATGGAATCAGTTTAGAGGTGAAAAACTTAATTTGGAACTGGGTGGGCATGAGTTCGAATCCCATCACCGACCCACTAAAATGCGAGCCCACGTTCGGCTTGGCTAAAATGTCCACTGTTGAAAGGCATGCGTTTCCCGTCCAAACATTCAAAGTAGTAAAAATATTGTAAAAACAAAAAATAAAAAGTTAACTGAATTTTATTTTTATTATCATTGTTATTATTACTATTGTTGTTGTTGTTGTTTGAATCTTTTATAAGAAATATTTTCTAGCAAGTAGTTATTGTGACTAAGTCAAGCAGTAACCCTGAAGCGATACTAGAATCTAGGTCCATCTAAGTTCACTTCTAGCATTGTATTACCTAACCAGGTGGGCATTACTATTTAAAAAATACGTTAAATTTTATTTAGTAAGCATAATTAGCAAATAATAGAAGGTAAATTCTTACTTTCAGCATTACAACAATAAATGGCAGTAAATTTAAACAAATTGGAGTTGCAGCGTCAGCCTAGCTAAATGCAAACCCCACATACGCGCAACGAAAAGGATCCAATCTGGTAGATGATAAAACCAACCAAGGGAAAAAGAATTCAAAAAAATCCTATTAGTCAACCTCCGTGAGTGAGTGTGAGTCATGTTGGTGCATTCTTCTATTAGAAGGGGATTGTTTAACCTTGAAAATGTATATTATGTGGAAAAATCAATATCTACATAGCACTATACGATTTGTGTTACGTCATCGTGCAAATTTGGTTACAATTTTTAAAACTTTTCTACCCCCAACTGCCGAGTAATCACACACTCACACAAAAGGTTATCTAACTCTTATTGGTTCCTTTTTTCGCAACTTTTTTATTATTTATCGCTAATCACAAGCACCACTCACCAACAACCTGAATAACTGCCCGGTCCAAAATGTTTTCATGGCCATAATTGGCTGGCTCGTAGGCTCGACATTCGTACAAACCGGAATCGGCGCTTGTTGCTCGATGAATGGACAAAATAACTTCATTTTTAAATCTGTCTTTGGGTTGAGCAATCATGTGTTTGTAAACCACCAGTCCCATTTCAAATTTGCCCGTAATTTGTTCAAAACTGTTGGCATATTGTTGGAGAAGATGGACCAGTTGGGAACTGTTGTAGACATCAGACTGCGAACGGGCAGCATCCTCAAATTGGGTTGCAAATTGCGAATGCCACGATTGGATTATATTCGTTGTGGGTCGGAACCAATCAACTGCAATGTGTATTGATTGGGATTTGGTTACGTAAACCGAACACGACAAGGTGAACGAATGATTGAGTTGAACGGCCATTTTTGGAGGCGCAATGCTTACTGATGGCATACAATTAAAATTAAATTAATTCTTCCAGTTAGGACTATTTAGTTATAAATTATCATGATTATGACTATTATTATGATTATTATTATGATTATTATTATTATTATTAATATTATTACTATAATAATTATTAATATTATTATTATTATTATTAATATTATTACTATAATAATAATAATTATTATTATTAATATTATTATTATTATTACTAAAATTATTTTTGTTATTATTATTATTATTACTATTATTAAATTTAAAAAACATTTTTAATGTTAATTACTTTGAATGTTTTACAAGAAACATCTTTCAGTAGTGGACAATTTAGCGAAGCCGAACGTGGTCCCGCATTTTAGTGCCGGTTGTAGGATTCGAAACCATGCCCACCGAGGTCGAAATTTGAGCGCTGTACCGCTAAACCACCCCGGCACTTAAATCTGCTTCGAGTGTGTTTGCACCTATCCGTCAAGACAAAAATTCAATTATATTGCTATGCATTCAATTCCTAACCCAAGCGGTTCAACTCAAATTTGGATAGGTATTTATTCATTTTGGTTTATTACTTTGAATGTTTTACCAAAAACATCTTTCAGCAGTGAACACCTTAGCGAAACCGAATTTGGGCCCGCATTTTAGTGGGTCGGTGGTGGGATTTGAACCCAAATGCCCACCAAGGTCCAAATTCGAGCGCTGTACCGCTAGACCACCCCGGCATCATTAATATTATTATTACTATCATTATTATTATTATTGTTAATGTTATTATTATTTTTATTATTATTATCATTAATATTATTACTATTATTATGATTAATATTATTATTATTACTATAATAATAATAATATTAATAATAATAATAATTATTATTATTATTACAGAACAATTTTACAATACCGTTGTTTTCGATTTTTTGGGTAGTTAACATATAATTTGACCAAGTAATTTTTTCGTCTAATAGTAATAATGTCATGTTCTCCCCATGCCCTTATTGTTCAGGTGAATGATTTAAGTCTATAATAAATGGACATTGCTTTTCTAAACCTTACGCTTTGTATACCAACATAGCATCCTCTCATTGTTTCTGTAGCAATATAGATTTTTTACAGATGCCAGGCTGCTAACTTCACGCTTAAAACTGCCTTCTATATCCAGGCCTAAGTTTGGTTTATTTCTAATCTTCTCTAGGCAGAGTTACGAATTAATTATTCACTATAGAATATAATTATTGATTTTTCCTTTATGTAAACAAACATTACAAATGTGTAATTTATGAGTTGTATTTACTAGTTGGCTCAAGTACCCTAGTTTTCTATAATTACATTTTAACACCACTAAATGAACACTGGTCTCAGTTTGTTTTTTTCTGATATTAAAATTTATGTAGGCAAATAATCTATAACTAAGTATTTCTAACTGCCGAGTATTGGATGCGATCATGATACAACATCTGCGAACTCTTTACAGTAGGCCATGTGTGTCATTCCAATTATTTTTTAAAAATATTTATGTTTTTAAAATAAATCAGTCTATATTAAAAAAAAACAATTTTTTACACATTATGAAGATTTGATCAATGCGCACCATTTTTTGAAAAATGTTCGACCTTGAACAAAAGCTGGTAAAGCGATGCCTAATCTTTAACTTTTTCTAGTTAAAATTTATTAAATATTAAAATATGAAATTTATTTACAAAAATAATTATTAAAAACATATTTTATTTTTATATAATTTTTATTTTTAAAAATAATAATTTTTAAAATAAAATAACTGCTCACACATCCGTACAAATTTATACTGTACTTTTAAATAATCAATAATTAATTTATTTTAAAAATATTGTAATAAACAATTTTTTTTCCAAAAAGTCATTAAATTATTTTTAATAATTTAAGCACAATGTCAATTTCTATTTTCCGTATCAAAATGTGTAGTTTTGATAATTTTTTATACTTATACTTAAAGCAGCTCAGCGTCGTTATTTGTCTCCCCATGAAAGTTTGTATAAAAGGGGCACAAAAGTTAAAATAATTACCGAATGCATGAAAGTAGATATTTTAACTGTATACAACATTTTGAACATTAGAACAAGCCCCAGATCGCCCACAGTTGGAAGAAAACGTTCAACAAACAAACAAGACGATTAGTTTATAATTATGCAGCTTAAAAAACACCGCACAATTGATGTAAAACGAATAAAAAATCAATACTTTTTTATATTCAATTGTAAGAAAGTGACTAAAATCTGAGGTAGATAATAAAACCGACCAGGGGAAAAAGTTACGATAAAAGGGACCAGTAAGTGTTAGATAACCTTTTGTGAGTATGTGATCACTCGTATGTTGGAAACAGGAAAGTTTTTAAATGTGTGACCAAATTTGCACGATGATGCAATACAAATCATATAGTACTAGAAAAATATTGATTTTTCCACCTTATATACATTCTCAAGGTCAAGAAATCCCCTTTTGATAGAAGAATACGTCAACTTGACTCACTTACTCACGAAGGCTGGTCAATAGAATAAAAAAATATTTTTTTCAATGGTTGGTTATATCGTCTACCAAATCTAAGGGTTTTATTTTTAAAGCTGCTGTTAAGAGACCTCCACTCAGTCGTGCCCATAGATTACAACGGGTGGAGTTTGCCAAAAAGTACAAACATTATCCATCGTCATTTTGGAGATTAATATACCCTGCAGGTGAGTGTGCACTATCCTATGAACTATGAACTGAATATTTGAAGGTTATTTATAGTCTACATTTCCCACTCAACCACACTTGTACTGCAATACAAGGTGCACATCCTTTATATATAAAGGGATATTTTACAATTAAGTACAATCAGTCTCCAAAATAGATGCGTACGAGTGGCAATATAAACAGTACTGAATTTGTATAAATATTCAGATAATTGTTTCATAGCGAGCTGTCCAAAAACGCTACAGGACACTTAACAATCATCCAAAACATTGCTCTTCTGCATAGTTCAAAAGTGGTAATGTGTATTTTAATATGGCTTACAATTTACTATACGTTTTACACATTTAGACTACATCAGCTTACTTTTATTTAACTTTCTCCATACACTTCAAACCTCAATGTAATTGATAACGTTTTTAGTATTTTAAAACATGAGGTGAACGGCTTGGAAACTAACATATCATTAGAAGCGAAAATTAATCATGTTGTAAAAGTTGTATTTCGAAAGACTATATTGGTACGTTGATAGATTCCTACCCCAAGCAGCTGGCAAAAGTTGAACAAAAGCGTAGATATCATTTAAATTACTGATATTATTAAGTTTGTTACCTTTATTTTGTATATGCATGTATTTTAGTAGATAAAAACGTTTTTTAAAACCAATTAAGTGTACGTTTTTAGGTGCCGAGGTGTCTTAGCAGTACAGTGCTTGGTTTGGACCTCGGTGGGTATGAGTTCGAATCCCACTACCGGCACTAAAATGCGGACCCACGTTCGACTTTACTAAACTTTCCACTGCTGGAAGATGTTTCTCGTAAACATTCAAAGGAATAAACATTAAAAAAAAGGTAAACAATTACTAAAAATGCAAATAAATACGTATCTTTTGTCAAAAAAATGATCTTTTTGGATAAATGTAGACAAGATGTTACACAGTTTCTAAACTTCTTCCATATAGTTGAATTGATGGAATTTGATTGTGTGTAAAAAATTCACTTGCTAAATACATTCAAGAAACATAATTATTACAAAAATGCTCTCTACAATGATGTTCTAATTTTAAATACTATTTTTGGAAACATAATTGTTAAATATCGGTTTTTCGTTACACGAAGGCTCTATAGATTAACAAGTTAAACACATTTTAATTCTATAAAACAGTCATTATTAAATTTAAATAGTTTAGAATTTGGAATGTTTAAAAGTTTTGAAATAAGTTGCAATAAAAATTAGTATTATGCAATTTAAATTAAAAAAAACCCAATTTATCAAGTTTCGTTCAATTGTTTTTTTTTGATCGGAACATCTTTATCAGTAATTTAATAGTTAAACTAGGATTGACAATACAATCAATTCCTTGTCTGCTGAAATGTGATAATAACATCATAGCTCTCTGCACAACAGTTGACAAATAAAAGCATTGGGATAGAAAAACGTTTAAAAAATAAGTTTTTAAATACGTTTAAGTTTCGGTTTTGGAAGTTTGAAATTAAACGTTTTTTTTAATAGTATTGAAAAAATAACGTTTTTGTAATTTAACACAATGTAAATATACATGTTCAACATTTATAATTTTTTCAATAGTGTAAAATAGAATAGTAACAACAAGAAATATTTTGGTAATTTTACAATTTAAAATAAAAATATATGTTACTTTACAAGTGCTTTGAAATAAAATTGTCAAAGTTTTAATAGTAAATAACAAGGACACCAAATATAATTTAAATATGTCCTATTCTTATTTTAACTAAAATACGTAAAAACTATAAAAACATATAGATAAATTTTATTATGCAATACATATTATTTATTTTAATATAATGTGGAAAACGCATGTTTTGAAAAAAATAAAACAATTGGCAATCTGAAGCATTTGGTACTGACGGGCCGTAAAAGCATGAGGCTTAAGCACACAATTATCAACCTGATGGCTTCTGTAAGAATATTTTTAACAACAACAGCAACAACAAAAGGACAACTTTTCATCAAACTAAGATCAAGATGTGACAAAATCCAAATAGAATTTCAATTTTCGATATGCACAATCTTAAAAATAAGACATTATATAGAATAGTTTTAATTTCCAATTATGGTGATATTCCTAACTGTTCGTCCTCTACGTGGCGCATCCTGAACTAGGTGCTGAAAGGCATCTAGACTAATAACAGCAGGGTTCGAGTGCACAACGGTATAACTGGGCTTCCCTTAAGGTGCAGGCATACACTCAAAATACTTAAAAAGTATCAAAAAGTATACGTATACCTTGGGCTAAGGGAGATAACCCTGACAAAAAATTAGGCAGTCTCGTTATTCTTTACAAACAGTGGCGACGTCATAAGGATGCCGTCTGTTACGCTCATCAATTCATCAAAGTCAATCGTTTAGATGCCATATAAATATGGAAAATAATGAAGAGGTGATCACATCATCAACAAAATGAATGTAAATGAAAAATAGTTCAATTGCAGCACTAACGTAATTTTTTTTTTATTCTTTTTATTCTTCACCCATCCCTAGTTTGGATCAGAAATGATTTAATCTAGCCAGTTCAAAGCCTGGATAAAGGAGGAGAGTTTGAGTGTGCAAGGTTAGCAACCTGGCCTCTGTAAAAAATTTATACTGCTACGGAAACATTACAAAAGGACGCCATTGCGGTAAACAACGGCAACAAAGTAATTGCACGTATCTGGATAATAGAGTTACATAGTTGACAGGGTTGAGTGAAGGCCGAAAGGAAGTTCAATTTTTGATTTACAAAATCTTCAATGTCCACGAGACTTTGTTGTTGTTGTTTTGTTGTAATTGTTGTCTTACTTTTAGAGCAAAAGGGTTTTGCATAATATAATAATAGTAATAATATTCTTTATATTTTTGGTTGTCATTTTACGAGAAACATGTTTTAGCAAGTGTACATTTAGCAGAGTCGAACTGGAGGGGGGAGGCATTTGTACCGGCGATCGTACTCGAACTCATACCAAATTAAGTTTTAATCAGGAGCTGAACTACTAGACTACTTTAGCAATATTCCATTCTTTTCTCAACACGGACGTGTTATAGCATAAAACTTCATGTTCTCAGGCAGTTTTTCCCTCTTTTCCTCGTTTGTATTAAACCAGTTTAAAGCACTATAGCTATTAGTAAGGTTTTGGCGTCGGTTTTTTACTGTCAAGCTTAGGACCGACTTAATCGGTTTATTTCTATTCCTCTCTAGGTGGCATTGTGTTAGAGCGGAATATATTTACAAAAATTTAAAATTATTTATTAGTATTCAAATATATTGCGCTAAACAACTTTAAACAACCATTTTTATTGACATCTAATATTGGGAAAAATATACTTTGCGTGACGCTTACAACAGAACAAAAATATTGTATTATATTTTGGCAATAACATGTAGATAAATTAAAGTTGTGTTAATTTTAATTTAATTAATAATAATGTGAAACCACGTATTTTGTTTGTTTTCGTAATAAAATTATTCAACATATAGAAACAAATGTGTAAACAATCTATAGCAAATTAATTTAACTTTTGGTTAAAACGCGCTGAGTAAATATAAAAATAAAATTAAAAAAATGATTTTTTTATATAGATAAAAGTTTTAATTATTTTATTTTATGATTTAAAAAAGTCAATTTTATGTACAGTACAATAAATTTTAAATAATAATGATAATGATAATAATAATAATAATAATTATTATTATTTTTATTGCTTTAAAAGCAAAGCGCTTTATTGTTTTTGAGTAATAAAACAAGTTTAGTTTTAAACATTTGATTGCATAAAAAAAAGTTTTTTTTTATATGTAACGTACAAAATGTTTCATTTATGTACATATTTATCGTAATGTATACATAAATACAAATATTTCTATTTATTAAATTTATTTCAGTTACAAAAAACCTATAAATTATTAATACTATTATTATTTTACTGCTTTGAATTTTTTTTTACAAGGAGATGCATCTTTCAGCAGTGGATTTTTTAACAAAGTCAAATGTGGGAATCGAATCCATGCTCATTCAGGCTTGAGTCAAGCGTTGTACACTTAGGCCACTCCGGCACGCATTTACACACACACACACACACACACACACACATATATATATATATATATATATATATATGTATACATTGCAATTCAGCAGTTATATCCAAAAATTGTGCAATTGATCTATTCTAGTACAATGTAAAGTTTTACAAATAAATAACAGTTACTCAACAAGTTTTTGAAATAAATTAATAATAATTTCGGAACCATCAATTATATTTACGACTTTTATTGTACGACAAACATATTTAGCAAGTGAATAATTAGGCAAAAGTAAGCCACAGTACACATTTAGTGCCGGTAGGATAACTCAAACCTATATGTTCATTCAATTTCGAGTTCAGTGGTCTGCCATGCGACTTAACCACTTTCATATGTTGCATAAAAAATTATTTGTATTGGCAAGTTGTTCACTGGTTTACCGTCTTTCCCAAATGGGATGGATGATACAAAATATACAATTCATATTTTTTGTTGTGAATAATCTTCAACACAATTGAATTGACGAAAATAAATATGTCTGTTAAATGATATCAAATCAAGTTGTTTTTATTTAAAAATAAAACGATACAACTACTATTACAACATGTCTACAAAACAAAATGCAATGTAAACAGCA
This sequence comes from Cardicola forsteri, assembly GCA_025895645.1. Lineage (NCBI taxonomy): Eukaryota > Metazoa > Platyhelminthes > Trematoda > Strigeidida > Aporocotylidae > Cardicola > Cardicola forsteri. The sequence goes on along the minus strand of JAKXYG010000430.1, from coordinate 49,622 downwards.
TCAGTACATCACTATATATCCATAAGCATTGTGTCATTTTTTAATAATTATTTTATATCTGACAAGTTTTTTAAAATATAATTATAGATGTATGTTAAAAAACATTAATATTAAAAAATCTATTTTGCATTAATAATATTAGATTTAATGTAACTAATTACGTATATAACAAAATTTTAATGTTTTATATAATAATTAATTTTTGAAAATAAAAAGTTGCTTTTAACAATAACTGCATTTTAGTAAAAAAACGAATTTGGGGCTCAAATAGATAAAAGTTAAATGTGGAAAAGTTGCATACAAGGTGGAGGATTCACAAACCCCAGAACTCCGTCTAGAGAAAGAGGATTGGAATACAAATTTAGCAACCTGACCTTTGTAAAAAATTCTATCAAAGGACGTCATTTAGGAAAACAATGGGAAATAAATAATAACATGACTCAGATAACAAAGTTGAGTAAAAGCAGGAAGAAAACTAAATCTTTGATTGGACAAAGAAAATTATTTGGTCAAATTCTACCGTTTACCGCTCGGAAGACAAACTAGAATAATTTTAAAATAGACAATTGATTATGGTAAAAGAAAGGGCACGTGGCTTAAAACCTTTACGAAAAATATAATTGAAATGAATGTGTCATAACATCAAACAAATTATTCATTGTTTCATGCTCTTTTTAAATTATAAAACTTGGTTGTTTTTTCGCTGTTACTGTTTTCTACTTTTCCAACGTTAATTTTAAAGCAAAAGGGTTTTGTAATATTACGATGTTAAAAACGGCCCAATCTTTAATAGTAAAACTTGATCCCTCATTGCAACATGGAATGTGAGCACACTCTAGGGTTAAATAAGTTCTTAGATAAATAAAAATTAATTGTCATAAAATTGTTGTTGTAAGCAAATCTTAGTAACACTCACAATAGTTACAATAATTGTAATAATAATAATAATAATAATAATAATAATAATAATAATAATAATAATAATAATAATAATAATAATAATAATAATAATAATAATAATGATAATAATGATAAAAATAATAATAATAATAATAATAATAATAATAATAATAATAATAATAATAATAATAATAATAATAATAATAATAATAATAATAATAATAATAGTAATAGTAGTAGTAGCTAGTAGTAGTAGTAGTAGTAGTAGTAGTAGTAGTAGTAGTAGTAGTAGTAGTAACAATAGCAATAGTTATAATATAATTAAAAAATTTATAAAAAACCTGTAATGACAATGACCTGCAAAAAATATTTTCAAATGCAAATAGTTTCTGATATTTATTTGTATGTCAGTTTGCAGTTTTCTAGATGTGTTATGTTTTGTATTTTTTAAAATAACAATAATAATTTTCAAAAATTTTGATAATATTAAAAATGTTAAATAAAAAGTTATAATAAAATGCCCTAATTACAAATTATCTATTTTCTAAAACCTAATTATAATAAAAAATAGGTTTTATAATTCTAATTTGATCTAAAATAGCCTAAGGAAAAGCTACCATTCACGTAATTTTTTTAATTTATGGGAAAGTAATATATTTAATTTTACAATATATTTATACATATATAACCTCTGAAAAAAATTGTTGTAAAATAATTAAGGTAATTTTTCTATTTACATTTATTATACATATATATATATATATATATATATATATATATATATATATATATATATATATATATATATATTAAAAGTGAAAATTCAGAATATAATAATAATCATAATAATAATCATAATAATAATCATAATAGCTATTAAGTTTTACATGATAAATCATAAATTTATATAAAAATAATTATTTGAAAATTTACTAACAATAAAGAGGTTATATTTTTAAATTAACATTTATATTTATGGAATGCAATTTATATATTTTTATAACAATTAATTTATTTAATTTCATTAAATAAATATTTTTACACTATCTTAATTTTACATTTATTATAGCCAATTTTAACATTATAATCACCTCATAGTATTAATTAAAACTAATGTAAAAAAATATTTTTTATAGTATAATAAAAAAATTAACTTTTTTAATTATTAGGTTAGCTTATTATTATTAGCTACAATTACCTTTCTTGATACACGTTTTTTAAATGCAATAATGCAACTGAGAATTTAAGCATTTTTTTTACAAAAAATCAATATTTTTGAAAACAATTAGGAATACGATTGACTTTCAATGTTTAAAATATTTTTACCATTTGAACAATGTTTGAGGGATGAAGGAAACATGTAGAACCTTTTTTTGTTTGTTAGAAAAAATCATCATTGTGTGCAATTCAAAGAATTTAAAATATACACGACTTTTAAATTGGAAAATATGATTTACAAAAATTCGATTATTTGTTAGTAAGAAATAGATAGGACAAATATGTTCGATCTTGTCAACTACTAAAAACAAGGCCATTTTTGTATTAACTGGGTTTTAAAAAAATGCAATGAAATTATTTTATTGTATTTATCTATTTTTACTACAGCAAACAATTTTCAGCAGTGAATATTTTAGCCAAGCCGAACGTGGACCCGCATTTTTAGTGGGCCAGTGGAGGGATTCAAACCCCGATGGCCACCGAGGTCCAAGACGAGCGCTGTACCGCTAGGCACTACGGCACAATTTGTTTTATAGAAAATACTTATTTTTTTAAAGAAATAATTTTGAACAGTTAGAAACAGTGCTATATTTTAAATTAATGTTTTTGTTTTGTAGCAAGTATGAAATAGTGATTATGTAGAAAAGTAAACACAATATTTTAGATTATTATCTATTTATGTTAAGATAGGATAATAATTTAAAAACTAAAGTGTAGTACACATATGCAAGTGTCACAATTGTTTACATTGTGTTACATTAAAAGAATGGTTTAAGTTAGATGACAAACTTAACTGCAGTAATGTTTTTACCGATTTGAATGTATTTAGACCGGTCGCTGTCAATAAACTCTCATTTTTCATTTCCTTTGTTTTAAATATTTCATTTATTTTTCAAAATGATAATATGGGCTTTTAATAATACAAATTAAGTGTTTTTTTTACGTTTTTTATAATTAAAAATATTGAAGTGTCTTGAAGTTTATGAATAAAATGCATTCAAATATGTTAAGTTAATTACACTATTGCATGCAATTATACAACAGTAATTTTTAAACAAAATGATTATTTCTTTTTACAGTTGCACACGTGCTTACATAATCTAGTATTGCTTAAAATGTCATAATTTTAACATAACTGTTGAAAAAATTGCAGATCTATTTGTGATAAGAACGAGCATTAATATTATATATATTATATAAAACACCTTTTGCTTTAAAAATAAGCATGGAGCAATAAGACAACAATTACAGAAAAAACAACAGCAACAACAAAGTCTTTTTGACATTGAAGATTCTGCAAATCGAAGATTAAGCTTCCTTTTGGCTTTCACTCAACCCTGTCATCTGTGTAACTCTGTCATCCAGGTAAATGCGATTACTTCTTTGCCGTTGTTTGCCGCAATGGCGTCTTCTTGATTATTTCCGTAGCAGTGTCAATTCTTTACAGAGGTCAGGTTGCTAACCTTGCGCGCTCAAACCCTCCTCCTTTATCTACCAACACTCAATTGTTTTTTTAATCTTTAAATGTTTGACGTAAAACATGGGCCTACATTTTTATAATTTTAATGTTAATTACTTTGAATGTTTTACGGAAAACATGTCTTTCAGCAGTGGGCACTTTAGCGAAACCAAACGTGGGCCCGCATTTAGCGCCAATGGTCCATTCAATTTCCTGAAGCCAAAAACTTAATATTAGGAAAAGTTGGAACTAATAGTACCCGATATTAGGTAAACATTGCCTTGAGCTTAAATGTTTCACACTGAAAAAAAAAACATTTTTCCATTATACCTGGGCGTTGGGCGGATCAATGTTATAGAAAGCTTTACCGTAGACTCACTAGTTCCACGGTTTGAAAAAAAACACAACACAAGGCTTATATCAGAATTGAATAAAATCAGTTGGTTAGATCCTCGTTTATGTCTTCAATCACTGTGATTGGTTGGCTAAATCAATAATCAATTGTAATTTGGTGTTGTCATTTCCAGCAACAAATTTAACCCCTGTCTCTGTTTATGCGAAAGCACAATTAAGTTGATATTTCAACTCCAGTATCTTCTGTTAGACTATTCATTTTCTCCTGTGTCTGTTTTATTAGACGTCACCCGTTTAATCTATAACCTACAACTATTTTTTTAAATTATTTTATTTTTACTACTTTGAATGTTGTACGGAAAACGCATTTTTCAGCAGTGGGCATTTTAGCAAAACCGAATGTGGGCCCGCATTTTAGTGGGCCCGTGGTGGGATTCGAATCTCGATAGCCACCAAGTTCCAAATCGAGCGCTGTACCGCCAGACAACCACTGTTGTTGATGGAAATCGAATCCATATTGAGGATTGTACTACTAGATCACTCGGGTAGGCCCTATCTTTGGTACAAAATGTTGGTTTATGCAAATAGAAGCAAAAAAGTAATCAAATTATAAATAATATAATTGCCTATTTTAATAATTTGATTTGATCTGAATCTGCTAAAATAACAATTACAAACTATACGGATTATATAATATTAATTAATTAATTAATTAATTTTGTATTTCGAGTTGTGTTAATAACATTAATTTAACAGAGTTATTATATTATGCATGCTCAAGTATGTTTTGCTATTGTGTTGTCATGCGTAACGCGTATAATAAAATTACATGCTGTTGGAACGTTGATTAAATGTTAAATGCAAAAATAAAAACATTGATTAACAAGAAATGTAAATTTAAAAAAAGTACTATTCTAAAAATTACTGACTATGATGATTTAGAAATAATTGGAGTTATTCCCAAAAAAAACAAAATAAAGGTAAAACGGAAGATTAAATTTTTATGCAAAATTTAACAAAATATGCAATTATTTAACAAATTTTAAATCTATGTAAAAAAGTATAATTAAAAGGATTTGTGTTTAGTTTTTTGGTTAAAATTGAAATAATTATTAAAAAGATAATATTTAAATTTTATATATATAAAAATCGTGTTAATAAGTAATTATAAGTTTTAAAAAATTAGTTTTTATCCCACTAATAAATCAATTCCAATTGCTATAATATATAGTGTGTTCAACTATTTTTTCCTTAAAACAAATTTTAAAAACAAAAATGCAAATGGCTTAAAAATATTTTTTTACAAAAGTTGGATTATGTAATGCAGAAACAAATTCCACAAATTAATTTAAACACTTACAGAAAAAAAAAATTAAGTATTTCCTAATATATATGTATATATAGTAGATAAATATGCTGCTGTGAAAATTAATAAAGTATAATCTATATATGAAGCACATCTAAATTGTACAAAAACATTATTATATTTTATAAAAACTAACATTTTATATCAACATTATTATAAAATTCTACTTTAGGTTAAAAATAAAATTTATATTATAAAATATGTATACATTTATGACAATAGATAATTGAAGGTACATATTTGTTATATTTTCGGTAATATTCATTGATTTCTATAATTTTGTCAAAGGATTTAATGTAGGGGTCTTTACATATTTTAATCTAATGTTGTAGAATTTCAATTTCTATTATATAATTAATCTTCTTAATTGGACGTTTTAATTTCTTAAACCATTTGCATTATATTTTAAAATGGTTGTAAAAAATTACAATTATATTAAAGATTATATTGTCTAGAGGCAATTATATATATTTAACATTTATTATAGTCAAGGATTTTGCAATTTATAGGATTAAAAATACATTAATTTTAAAACTATAATAAAATTTATGTTATCTTTTCTTAAAATATAGGCTTGAGCATTGTTTTTCTTAATTGTTCAATGTTCTAGAGCATCATCTTGAAGTCCAGTGTTAAAAATAAAATTGAATCATTTACCAGTTTTAGTACTACCCGTGGTTGATTCTCGCGCTGTATACTTTTATAAAGGCAAACATGTTAATTATTTGAGCTGTATTTATTTTGACAACAGACTGTACACTTACAGTAAATTTATTTTTTGATAATGACATAAATTGTTGATGATTTAAACAAAGTGTCGAGGTGATCTAGTAATATCGCGCTCGAATTTGAACCTCGGTGGGCATGGGGGTTTGAATTTCACCACCGATCCACTAAAATGTGGAGACCCACGCGTTCGGATTTGCTAAAATGTTTACTGCTGAAAAATGTTTCTTGTAAAACATTTAAAATAATAAACATAAAAAAAAATTAACTACAATTTTAAAATACAGTTTTGCTGTTCCAACGTTTTCTACTTCAAACCTTGTAAACATTGTTGAGTAAATATATTTGCCAAAAAATACTTTGCATTTCAATACATTTAAATTTGTTGGGAAAAAAAACACTTAGAAAAAGCACTTTCTGTTCAATTCATTTTTACAAAACAAAATTTAAAAATTTTTAAAAATTTTATTTTATAAATTTGTAATTTTTTTACAGACCTTTAACTATTCCGAAGGGGCATAAATAAACAAATTGTAAATCTATTTAAAATTTGTTATTCGATTTTAAATAGTGACAAAATTATGATTAAACAAAAAAATTAAATTACAAAATGATTATTTTGAAATATGATTTTATATTTGAACAAGTTTCTTATTTCTCTCTACTATTTGCATTTCGAATTAAACAAAAAATTGAAATTTATTTTTTATTCAACAAAACAATTTGGAAAAGTCAATATTTACAATACCAATTTTATAATTTATTTTGTAAAGAAAATAGATGTAGTTAGAATGACTTCTAGCATCAATGATCCTGCATATCTAAAGTTCAGATTTATTTCAAATTTGCTAAAAGCTTTCTTTGCTGTAGCTTAATTACATCATTTCATTTTGTTGTTTTTGTTTGGCAGTTTGCTAATCTTGCACTATAATCCTCATCCTTCCCCTGTGATTAGCAACGGTGATAATATATATATGTTTATATGTAGGTAGAAATTAGTACAATTTTCTTTTCGTATTTCGATATTGTTAATGAAAGCAAACGTCCAGATAACCGTCTTCATGCAGTGGGGCATACAAACATGTACAGTATAAGTATTAGCGTTTGAAAACAATATGCAATTAATTATGCAAGGACGTATATATTAAGATTGTCAATTGAAAGTTGACATTAATTGACTTGACGTTTTAAAAAATAAATTTGTGTTTCTAAAATTGTCAATAATTTGTTGGAATGTATTGTATTTAAACATTTATTTGCATTTTAAAAATTGTACGTCATATATTTACGTAAAATTTCAATTGCAAATGTATAAGTGTTTAAAAAACTGTAATTTGTTGTATAGATATTAAGAATAATAAATAAATTTTCGATAAACTACACGTATATTTATATTATTTTTTAAAATATTTGCTACTTTGAATATTTTACGGAAAATGTGTTTTTGAACAGTAGACATTACAGTGAAGCAGAACGTGGGCCCGCCTTTTAGTCGGCCGGTGGTTGGATTTGAACCCCGATGCCCACCGAGGTCCAAATCGAGCGTTGTACCGCTAGAACGCCCAGACACAATATAGAATTAAAACTTTTGAAAAGATGCAACTAGGTGTATTGCCATTATTATTAATATATTATTTATTGTGTAAACATTAATAGAAAAAACTAGTTTGATTTGCCGAATGTTTGATTAAACAAAGAAAATAACCAGTTTTTTGATTTCCTTTTGTATGCAGAGTTTTTAATATTTCAAATGCAAGGTGAAACAATGGGTTTTTGAACTTGAATACAATTAAATTATTACTGTTAGTAATAATGGAAAAGAATAATATTGTAGCTGGCTTATTGTTTATTTGTATGCAAAACATACGCTTTATAACAATTATAGTTTTGTGGTATATAATTGAAAAAAACCTCATCATTTTTATAATAAAAAAAGAAATGTGCGTTTTCATTTCGACACAAAATTATTTATTATACAAAAGCACGTAAATAAAAGTATGCTATTATTCAACAAGTTGGAATACACTCCTTATTTAAATTTTCTATTTACAAAATAAAATAAAAATTATTTTATTTAGCTGGTATTCTAGAAACCAAAATATTAGGAAAAAGTTAATTACAAATGTGTCAAAATTGTTGAATATAAAGAAAAAAACAAAAGATAACTTAAAAATCATATATTTTAAACGAAAGATTGAAAGCAACTTTAACTTTTGAAAATAAAAACATTTTTAAAATAACAAAACGAACATTTAAATATTATTGATTTATTTATTTCAACACGTTAAATGTTTTATGAAAAACATTTTTGAGCACTGGCCATTTTTATCGAACCCCAATGAGGGCCCATATTTAATGCCGGGATCGAACCCATGCCTAATTAACCGGCATATTGTCAAAAAACATAATGCTTTTCGTAAAATATGGGGAGTAGTAAAAGCCTAAATAATTTAATGCCAAGAAATGTGCTTGTGTGGCAAAACCATTGATTTTTTTACAAAAAACATCAATTTATGTAACTCTGCCCAGTTTGGATCAGAAATGATTCAATTTAGCCAGATAAAGAAGGAGGGTTTGAGCGCGCAAAGTTAGCAACCTGGCCTAGTGTAAAAAATTTATACTGCTACGGAAACAGTACAAGAGGACGCCATTGCGGCAAACAACGGCAAAAGAAGTAATCGCACGTATCTAGATGACAGAGTTACACAGATGACAGGATTGAGTGAAAGCCAAAAGGAAGCTCAATCTTCGATTTGCAGAATCTTCATTGTTAATGAGACTTTGCTGTTGTTGTTGTTTTGTTGTAATTGTTGTCTTATTGCCCCATGCTTATTTTTAAAGCAAAAGGGTTTTGTATAATATAATATATATAATGTAATTTATGCATTTTTTATTAAAACAGGTTAAAGATATTGTTTTTCAAAAACTGTAAGAAATAGCTTAATAAAAATATATTTATATATTAAGGAAAAGTGTTCGATATTTGTTATAACGGTATCATTATTGAGACATCTTTACCAATAAATACTAATGGTCTACACTTAATACTGCTGTTTATTTTGATGAGCTTACAAGGGAAAATGTCTAGAGAATGTAAGTTACAAAAGCGGTTTAGTAAGATTACCAAACTTTGGCAAAATTTATCCTTTTTTAAGACGCGGAAACTCAGTAAAGTTAAATTTTCATTATTGTAAACATAAATAAAAATTATTTTTTTAATCACAATTTTCCCATAATTTATCTGACTTGCGTTATTAAAAATCATTGTTTTATTTTATTATTTGTTTTGCTTCCAGTATAATATTGTATAACCTTTTGCTGATAACAATAGCGGTAAATGTGAGAAAGCATTTTTGTATATTCCATTATATATTAATGTTTATCAATTTTCATCAGTCACACTCTAATACAAAAACGTTTTCATGCAACAAAAAAGGAGATTTGCAATATTAATTTAGATTGAACTTATTTATGAGAAATAATAACTAAAAATAAAAATAAAAGTTTTTATTTTTGTTAAGAATAGGCAAGAATAAATTCGAATAATTTAATTTGTTTATTACAAAACATTTAGGGATACATGATTCTAACCACGCTGATGTATTGTACATAAAGGATTTTAAGTTGAAACTTGTTTATGTAACTAATTTTTATAATATTTCAATTTCCTACCTGCACATGACGTATTTTGGACTTAGTACATCTGAGCACACAGACGAACGGAACAGGGACCAAGTGTACATCGGCATAATTGGCCGAAAGGTAGAAGCATAAACTCAGCCATATTAAAATATAGGTATACCATATATAGTCATTGGGCATAGGAATATATATCCTTTTGTAAATATCAGACAGTTTTAGCAGCGCCATTTTAAAGAGAACGTTTATCAACTAAAAATCTTTAGTTATTCTTTTACGTTTGTTACGCTTATTAACCTGTTAAAGTCAATTGTTTCATATATGGTTGGGGTGGTCTAGAGGTACAGCGCTCGAATTTGGATTTCGGTGGGCATGGGTTCGAATCCCACCACCGACCCACTAAAATGCGGGCCCAAATTCGGTTTCGCTAAAGTGTTCACTGCTGAAAGATGTTTTTGGTAAAACATTCAAAGTAATAAACATTATATATATATATATATATAAATCAATTATTAATCACAATAATATAAATACTTACAAATTTTGTTTTCACGATACGATATTGTAGAATTTAAATCTAAAATTAGAATGTATTGTAAAACATTTTTATGCATTTATTAATTCAATTGTTAGGTACAATAAATTATTGAAATATTTTATTTATTATTACTTTTTGAATTGAAAAGTACTTAATTTACACAATGATCTTTTTTGTGTAACTTACAAATATTGGTACAAAAGATTTAAATATCACTCAAGCAATTGTTTTGAATAATTTATAAATAAAATTGTTTTAATTTTATATTTTTAAGTGTAATAGATCAAGAATGACTTTATTCCATTGACTAATTTTACCTTTTGACCTGTTTATTAAATGACCAATTTCAAGATGATTGTACATATTTAATTTTTAGCCTAAACACAGCTTACAATATATTTTACATTTTAATTAAATCAATAAAAAAATATAACATATTGCTGATAAAATTAGTAATAATAGAGTAATAATAATAATAATAATAATAATAATAATAATAATAATAATAATAATAATAATAGTAATAATAATAATAATAATAATAATAATAATAATAATAATAATAATAGTAATAATAATAATAATAATAATAATAATAATAATAATAATAATAATAATAATAATAATAATAATAATAATAATAATAATAATAATAATAATAATAATAATAATAATAATAATAAGTAATTAGAACAAGTAATAACATTAATGCCGGGGTAGTTTATGGATATAGAGCACGATCTAAACCTGATGGACATGGGTTCGAATCCTACTTCCAGTATCAATGGGGACTCACGTTTGACTTTGATAAAATATTTACTGCTGAAAAATGTTTTCGTAAGACATTCCAAGTAGCAAAAATAAACAATGGCGATAATATTAAAAATAGTAATAATAATGAAAGTAGTAGTAGTAGTAGCAATAATAATAATAATAATAATAATAACATTGATAATACTAATAGTAAAATAAAAACAATGAATAAGTGTTAACACAAAAATTGTCATATATTTAGGTGAAAAATAATATATATATATATATATATATATATATATATATATATATATATATTTAAATTAGTGAACTATAAATTATGCTTGTATCAAAAAGATTAATAAAATTAAAATTTTTAAAAAATCAGCTAATTATACTAAAATTGGTTTTTCCATTAATAATCGCAACTAATTTTCATTTTAATTAATTAATAAATTGTAATGAGTTCAAACATTAATGCCACTTAATTGAACATTATTTTGGAAACATTATAATTGCAATAACGTTTAACTAAATCCATTTATGCTATAAAAAGGTTTTTTTTTCAAAATTAAAAAAACATTTTAAAAATTTTATACAATGGAATTATTCTAATTTTAATGTTAGTATATATTGACTAAATTTGTTATATAATTGTAAAGAAATAATAATGATCCTAAGGATTTGAATAATTTTTATAAAGTCTCAATTTCCAATAATGGTGATATTCCTGACTGTTCGTCCTCCACGTGGAGCTCCTGGAGTAGGTGCCAACAAGCATCTGGACTAATAACAGCAGGGATTGAGTATGCAACGGTATAGTTAAGTTTTTGTTATGGCTGGTGGGTAGGAGCATACAATGAGAATATTTAAAAGGTATCCTAATCTATACGTATACCATTTGCAGCCGTCGAGCTAAAAGAGATAACCCTTGTACATTTGTTACGATTATCGACTATCGTATAAATATGAAAAATAATAAAGAGGTAACAACATTATTAACTAAAATGAGTGTATGCAAAATAAAAATTTCAAATATGTAAAAGGACATGTATTTGAAACATTTTAATATATATTACTGGAAACGTATTTTAGAATACTAGATTTAAAATTGTGTTCTTCTGTACGTTCTAAATTAAAAAAATTCTTTTCTATTATATATATACATTTAATTTCAAAATATTTAAGTAGTTTATTTGATGTTTAACCCTCAAATTTAGACAATTAGCTTCAATATAATAAAACGTATTTCCTGCATAATAAAACAATTAAATATTTTAAAATTTACGGTTTAAAAAAAAAATAAATTAAAAGGCATTCGTTATAAATTAAGAATCTGTAAATAATATTATACAATAAATTTGATTGAACCATTAAATAAGAAAACGTTAATGTAAGTACTAAATAACCTTGAAGTTTCATTTCTTATTTCTATTAATACTGTTTTATTGGTATATTCAAAGTTGTTCTTGTAGTAACATTGTTTTAATTTTACGTAATTAAACAAATACTGTTGTATATTATAAATAATACATAACTCTACCCAGAGAAGATCACAAATAAACTAATCTAGCCAGTCACAAGTCTGGATAAACGAGGAGGGTTTAAGGCCAAGGTTAGCAACTTAACCTCGTAAAAAAAACAAAATAACACCATAGCTCAATCTTCGATTTGAAGAAGAAAAATTACTTGGTCAAATCCAAGTTTACTTCCTGAAAGACTAGCAAAAACGATTTTGGAATAGACAATTGATGATGAAATAAGAAAGGTTGGAGTAGACCACAGAAAACTTGAAATAAATGTTTCATGGGATTAAGAAAACCGTTTGGTAACATGTTCAAATACATGGAAACATTTTGTTGTCTCATGTTCAATGTCATTCTTTAATAGACTCAAACCAATATGGTCATGTTCTTCAATTTGCCTGAAGACAAAACTTCGTTTGTGCGCATCAATAATCATTTCTACGGCAATATATGGGAGTGAAACGTGGAAACGTACGGACAAGATTGATAAGATGGTGGATGTATTTCATTGCCGGTGTCTTAGAAGTATTTTAAAGATTACCTGGCACGATCACATTTCAAATGATGAAATCATGAAAAGAACTGACTCTTGTTCACTCCATGATATCATTACAATTAGACGAAAAAAATTACTTGGTCAAATTCTACGTTTACCGCCCGAAAGACCAGCAAGAACGGTTTTGGAATGGACAATTGTAAATGGTAAAAGAATGGTTGGCAGACCAAAGAAAACTTGGCTAAGAACTATTCGGGAAGATCTAATTGAAATAAATGTTTCATGGGATTAAGAAAACCGTTGGTAACATGTTCAAATACATGGAAACATTTTGTTGTCTCATGTTCTTTTTGAATTACGAAACATTGTTGTTGTTGTTGTTTTGTTGTAATTGTTGTCCTATTTCCCCATGGTTATTTTTAAAGCAAAAGGGTTTTGTACACTATAATAGTAATATTGGGCAATAAGGTAGCATTTATAACAACAGCAAAGTTCCATAATTCAAAAAAAAACATGAAATAACAAACATTTTCCATGTATTTGAACATTCTGCCAAACGTTTTGTTTAATTCCATAAAACATTCATTTTAATTAAATTTTCCCGAATAGTTTTTAGCCAAGTTTTCTTTACCATTTTTAATTGTCTATTCCGAAACCGTTCTTGCTGGTCTTTCGGGCGGTGAACGTAGAATTTGACTAATTAATTTTCTTCATCCAATTTTAATGATATCATGTAGTAAACAAAAGTTAATTCTTCTTATGATCTCATCATTTCAAATGTAATCGCGCCAAATTATCTTTAAAATACTTCTTAGACACAGTCAATGAAAAACATCCAGCATCTTTTCAATTTTGTCTGTTCGTTTTCACGTTTAATTTCTATATAATGCCATAGGAATGATTATTAATGCATACAAACGAAGTTTTGTTTTTAGGAGAATGAAAGAGCATAACCATATTGAGTCTATGGACAACTGACATTGCCTTTCCAAGCCTGACTTTAATATCAATTTCGGTAATAAAACTCAAAACTTCCCAGTACTTGGAATTAAATGAGGCAAAGTAACTTCTGTGGTATTACAATATCAATTATATTATATTAAATTATATATTTTCTTTTGCAAGTAAAAATATATAGTAGACAAAATTTAATTATGCAAATTTTGATTAAAATGTTCTATATTCTTTACGAATAATTATTAATTTAATTAATTCTTTTTATAAAGAAAATCTAATAATAAATTATTTTGCAAACAATTTTGTAATAAAAACGGATTAAATTAATAATACTTTATATATATATATATATATATATATATATATATATATATATATATATATATATATATATATATATATTATAATTTACTCAATAAGAATTATAAATAACCAAACCTTAGTATTTCAATATTTATTATTATTATTCCAATATATATATATAAGCATATATTAAACTTAATCCTATTAATTTAGTTTTAAAAAAGTTCAAGGTTAAATAAAAAATTTTAAACACTTAAAAAACTATTTTCGATATGATTAACAAGTCTTCCATATCAACAATTTTATTCGGTATGATAAATCCATAGTTGCAAAAAACATTAAGGTATATCATAAAATAAAAAGTTTACAAAACAAAACAATTGAATAATATTAATAATATCAAGCATTTATTCTTTAAAGATTATGCATAGAACAAAATTATTGCACAATGTTATAATTTGCGTTTTTTTTCCATTGCTTTTAAATGTTTAGCAAATTAAAATTTTAGTAAAACCAAAGAGGTGCCAACTCTACCTAGAAATGAACCAATCTAGCCAGTCTCAATTCTAACTAAAGCGTGACAATTCCAGCGCAAAGTTAGCAACTTGGTTTTTGTAAAAAAATTATTGCTACAGAATTGATGAAAAGATGTTATTTCGAAAAACAACAGCAAAAAAGTGATACAATTGACCCAGATGACAGGGTTGAGTACAAACCGGATAAAATTTCGATTTACTGGATAAACTTTTACGTTTGTTGCTCGAAGGATCAGCAAAAGTGGATTTTCTAATGGACAATTAATAATGGTGATAAAGGGGTTGGTATACCACAAATAACAAGGCTAAGAACTAGTTGAAAAGATGTAATTAAAATAAATGCCCTATAAGGAATTGAACAAAAGTGTTGATAAATATTCGAACACATAGAATCATTTTGTTGCCTCATCTCCTTTTTAAATTTTGGGACTTAATTGTTGTTTTTGACTGTTACTGTTATTTTATTGTTCTATGCTTATTTTTAAAGCAAATCAGTTTTGCAATAATAATAATAATAATAATAATAATAATAATACTACTACTACTACTACTACTACTACTACTACTACTACTACTACTACTACTACTACTACTACTACTACTACTACTACTACTACTACTACTATTACTACTACTACTAATAGTAATAATACTATTACTACTACTACTAATAATAATTAAAATAATAATAATAATAATAATAATAATAATAAAATAATAATAAAATGATAATAATAACAATAGTAATAATACTAATATTATTAATAATAATAATAATAATAATAGTAAAAATAATAATAATAGTAATAATAATAATAATAATAAAATAATAATAATAATAATAATAATAATAATAATAATGGTAATAATAATAGTATTAATAATAATAAAATAATAATAATAATAATAAAATAATAATAATAATAATAACAATACTACTACTACTACTAATAATAATAATAGTGATAATAATAATAATAGTAATTATAATAAAATAATAATAATAATAACAATAATAATAGTAATAATAATGATAATAATAATAACAAACGAGGTATGTATTTATTGCTGCTTTTAGTAGCCAAACTCAAGTCGAGCGCGGTACCGCTAGACCATTCCTGCACAACGTAGGCATTAAAAATTAAAAATTTTAAAGATTAAACGTTGTTTCGACATTTACTCGAACCTATTTTTAAAATTATACTTTTACTATTTTGTTGTAGTTTACTGCAATAGCTTTTTTCAATGTTTTGTTAAACAATACTAACGTTTTTTTGTAAGGCAAGGATGCTCACATTACTGTCCACCTTCCCCTTTTTTAATTAGATATAGAATTGGTTACACGGTAGTTTAATATAAAGTGTAAAAGTGTAATATTTTATTCTATTTTTTTAATACTTTGAATGCCTTAGGGGCAGTAGAAATTTTAGCAAAGCCAAACTTAGATCTGAATATGGTGCCCACATGGAAAAGACCGGGTTTCGAGTTGAACGCTGTACCGCTGTTGGATGCACGTCCTGCTGCAAACCCAGGTTTGGAATGGGCTGGACTGGTTAATTTCCAATCCTCTCAAAGCGGAGTTATTTGTTCTTCTATAATCCAATGTAACTAGATGTTTCCAACCTAATTGTGCTTGAATTCTGTCGGTTTTCTACCCCACAACAAAATATTGTTCGTCCAATTTAGCGAACTCCAAAATAAGGGCCCGCATTTAACGTTGGTGGTTCGCTTTGAGCCCATGATCATCTACAGAGTCTAAAATGGTACTTGTCAATAAACTCTTGCTTTTAAACTTCTTTTTGCTTCAACTTCAGAGTTAGATTTTTTTCAACAAAGTAATTATGCTAAAATAATGTGTGCTGTCAATACTTGAAGTAAATTGTTTTTTAAGTTTTTTATATTTGTAAATATTTAAGTGTCTTGGACTTTTTCGGATAAATAACATTTAAATGGGTAAATAGTAATAGTTACAAGTAGATGTAAGTCTGTCACTCTAACCACTATGTGATTAAAATGTGACTCACTACCATAAACCGAATTTTGAGTTGAGCGCTATACCGCTAAATTATCCCGATACAATTTAAAGTCTAAAAGACCTATTAAGGTATATTGTAAATATAAAATAAATATAAAAAGAAATAAATGGAAAAGAAAACATGTTTTAAATTATTTTTAACTTTAAAAATTTTACTATTTGTTATAAAAATAACAATTTTTAAATATTCTATATTTGATTTTTTAAGTAAATAAATAAAATTTTATAATTCTCTTTTAATCAAGGGGGCGTAACGTTTGAACGTGTTTGCATACTTGTTCATATACATTGTATACAAAAACGTGTGTTCCCAATTTTTTATCTTGAACAAGGGTAAACAAACTTGTAATTTTAGAATTGTCAAATTTACTTGAATAATAAATTAACTTGGTTTTAAGTCAACCAGGAGCATTGTACAGCTGTTTCATTCTTATTTGTAATCATCAGCACAGTGAAAGGGTTCTTTCATTTGCTAAACCGGTAGTAACGTAGCAGCATTTAAGGACACCAAACAACTATAATTGATTAGATTCACTGTAAATAATAAATTTACAGGGTCAAGTTAAACCACCCGTAGCTCAGTGATTTAAGACACTGTGGCTTGACAACAAATAGGGCGTGCATTCAAGTTTGTGTGTGTGTGTAATACTTGAAAGGTATGTACTGCTAATGATTCCAAATAAAGATGCAACAGCTGTACAGTGCTCCTGGTTAACTTAATTTATTAGTTAAATAGATCTGATAATTTTAAAATGAAAAGAATCCCTTATAAGCCCATTAATAAACAGGTAATTGTTTTTGTCGATTTTATTTTTTAAGTGAATAATATGGGTAACGAAATTAAAACCCTCCATTGTTGCTAATACTTAAAATCCTTTGAGTACAAATCTAGCATATGACTTTTACGTACCACACCGTTGCAATTAAACTTTGAATACATTATTTAAAAAAATACAAACAGTTTAAAAATATTGTAACTAAATTGATCAAGTAGATAATGATTTAAATTACACTAAAACTTTGTTTAAATATACGGTTATGTGAATGATATTTTTGGTGTAAAATAATAAATAATATGATTAGTTTCATATGTATTGTTTATTTTACAAAACAATTAATTGATGTTGTTACAAAGTTAATGACTTTTTTCCTATCAACAAAAACATTCGCTGCATTTTGCTATTTGTAAGCCAGATAATTAAAAACGTCTATTATTTCTTTATTTATTTATATTACTAAAAATAGATGAAGATACATTCAATGGTCTATTCATGTTGATACAAGTTATTTCAAAATTCGCTTTTACTTCCAATCCTTTCAATGTATCTTTCAGCAGTAGACATTTTAGCGAAACCAAACGTGGGCCCGCATTTTGTGCTAGTGGTAGAATTCAAATCCATGTCTACCAGGTCTAAGTACTGCGAGCCCACTCTGGCATAAGTAAACATGTATGTTTTTATTTACACACTTGTCAATGCTTACGACAAGGAAGATGGCTTTTAAATAAAAGCAATGTTTTACAATGGGTTCTTTTTCTAGGATAGCATTAATTTTAATTAAATGTTGTTTTTTATCAACGGTTTCATTGCAAAATATGTTATGTTAACTATTCGGATGGTAATTATAATCCAATTTCCAAACCTACGTTGACAATTTTTTTTCTATTTATTTATTTTTACTATTTTGACTGTTTTGACGCAAAATGCATCTGTCAGCAGTGAACATTTTAGCAAAGCTGAACGTAGGATTCAAACTTATGTTCGCCAGGTTCAAGCTGAGCACCGAACAGTTAGACTATTCCAGTGTCTTTCCAAGTATAACCATGTTAGTTACAAAATATAAGTGTGCTATTTATTACTACAATGGTTGACTCCAAATTTGGATGGGCGGCATCAAAAGCAGGCCCAGGCTCACAGTTGTTTTTCCTAAAACATTTCAAGTAGTAAATGAATAATTAAAGTGACAAAATATATTTTAACGACTCATGACAAAAATATTCGGCCTCTCACAAGATAAAGTGTAGGTTTAGGTTTGTATAGCGCATTGATTATTCCAAACAAAAGTAAAACGGCTGTACCGTGTTTTGAGTTTGTGCTAAAACAAACTGGAATTTATATTTAGTAAATCTAACAATTCTAATATATTAATTAGCCTTGTAAATCATTACAATAAATACAATTATTATTGTATACTATTTAATCTTGATATATGAATTTATGGACAGAAAATAATGCATACATGTTAAAAATTATAATAACAGTTGCAATTTTTATTAATTGACCCAATTTTTTAAATATATATTACCGTCAAAAATTTCATTTTTCTATGCTACATTTTATAAAGTTAATTAAAATATGTCATTTCCAACAATTGGAATACACAGTATTTAAACATTTTTACAATAAACTAAACATATATTGGTAGAACAATAATAATATTAATTAGAATTATATTTAAATTAGTGGCTGTTTTTATTTATTATTTGCGTTTGTGTATTCTACTAAAAATAAGTTTTCCAATTGTATTAATTGTATACCAATACAACTAACGTGCTACTCAGTATATTTAAACGTTTTTGTTAAAAAAGGCCTACTGCAAACAAATTATTCCATGTAATTGTACATCGAAAATTCTGTAAATTTAGAATTGAGCTTCCATTTAGCTTTTTTTTATATTGTCATTAAAATAATACCTTTAGTTATTAGCCGTAGTTTTTAAGACTGGCGTTTTCTTGTTGTTGCATAATGAATAATACTGTTTGAAAGATCCCAGTCATTCTTTATCAATCAGACCGATTACAATTATTGATTATTATTTATTTTATTTTATGTTTGCTACTTTGAATGTTTTATGAGAAACGCATGTTTCAGCAGTGGACATTTTAGCGAATCTGAACGAGCATTTTAGTGCCCATAATAGTCAAAATTCTTCTACCCCCAGTAGAATCATTATAATTTATCTGTTTTACGGAAACAATTTTCAACAAGTTGAGATTTTAGAAAAGCCTAGTTTCAGTAATCGAAAAGCTGGGTTCACTTAGATTCAAGTAGAGTGCAATACCGCAATAAATTGTATTGATACAATACAAACTTTTAATAATAATAATAATAATTTTTAAATAAAGTAAAAATATAAAATGAATATCATACTTGTGTTATTCCAATTGAGTCAAAAATAAATGATATAACAAAATTTTGTTTTACTCTTGTAATTTATTTCAATTGCTAGATAAATGTAGCCAATGTAGTCAAAAAAAAACAACAATTTTTTATTAAATTTAAGCATTATTCCATTCCTATCTTATTTTACACTTTTACAATTTAACATTTAATTAAATTGTCATCATTGAAAGAGGATGATTTCAAGTAGTATTTAAATACACACACATCTTCAATAGATTAAAATGAATAAGTGTCTAATTTTTGCTTAATTAGATTATATTTTCTTATACAATTAAAATTATATATATATATATATATATATATATATAAAACCGCTTCAACGTATAAACAAAAAAACATAGCTGACCTTGAACAATCACTTTGTACTGAATGCGCTGATGCGTTCGACCAATCAGCAAACACGAATAAAGACCACTATCATTGGTATCTAAAAAATCGATAATTAAGTCCCAAACAGCTGCTTTTGCGTTTTGCTCTTTGCTTAATTCGTGAATTTTTTTGTACAACGATCCCGAAGTTTCATTTTTCTCAATCGTGGGCTTTTGATAAACGAATAGATTGTGAAGAGACATTACCGGTTCGGCGTTTAAACGAATTCGTGAATCGACTACGAAGCGCTCACTTGAAACAAACAAGGGATTGCTGTTTTTTTTTTCCCAAATGAGTGTCTGATAAGAAAACAAATAAGTTGCATTTAATAGCAATAATATTAACAATTGGATTGAACTATAAATGTATATAATTTATTTTTACTACTTTAAATGTTTTGCGGTAAACAAGCGGCGAAATCGAACGTGGGCCCGCATTTAGTGCCCGCGGTGGAATCCGAATTTATGATTACCTAGGTTCAAATAGAACGCTGTAACACTAGATCATTTCGGTATATATATATATGTAACGCGTAAACATGTTAACAAAACTTTGAGAACTGTTTAGGGTGTTACGACGTTCATAATAAAAAGTCAAAATTAATTTTAACAAATACAGTATTGACGTTTAAAACACAAATATTTTATACTAAATAATAATTATAAAAATAATATTATAAGTAGAAAAATTAGACACATACGCCTACAAAATTATACGTTTGGTTTATAAAATAAAAGCGACAATTTAAACATTTCAATTACTTTTTCTGTTTATTGTTACCATGTTGAATGTTTTAGATTGACGTGAAAATGTTGTCGAAAGTCCACATTTAGTGCCAATGATGAAAATCAAACCTGAGTCTAAACCGGTTGGAGTCGAATGATATACAGCCAGGCTACCCCAAAATAGAAGACTAATTAATTATATTTTAAATGTTTTACGAAAACATTTTTCAGCAGTAGACATTTTAGCGAAGCCAAACGTGGGCTGCCGGTGGGATTTCAACCCATGCCCACCGAGGTCCAAATCGAGCACTATACCGCTTTTGAATAAAGATGACGACTTAATACAGCTCATGTAAATCGATCACTTTTCTTAGTTACGCTTATAAATTATTGGATACAGCTGTTTGATATACTGTAGAAATATGGAAATGATGAAGAGGTAACCACGTTGCTTTTCACATTATTTAAAAAAAAAATAATAATAATTATTATTAATTAAACGTATCAGTTATAAAAAATTATCTTTTTATCATTTATTTCAGTTATGTTTTAGCTACAATTTGTTATGAGCTATGATATGTTCTGGAGTGGTCGACTCAAACTTGAATATGTATAGGTTCGAATTGCACTACAGGCCCATATTTAATTTTGCCCTAAAATGCTTACTGCTAATAAATGTTGCTTGTAAAAAAACACTAAAATGTTTTGACTTGATACGCATCTGTCAGTTGTAGACATGCTAGCGAAGCCGAACGTGGGCCCGCATTTAGTGCCGGCGATGGGATCTGAATCCATATGTACTCGGCTCAAGTTGAAAGCTTTACAGTAGATCACTCCGGCACTAATATTTTAATATTATTAAAAAAATAATAATTTTACAAAATACTAGGTCAAACTGTTCTCAAAATTATGTAATATATATATTCCAATGCTCATTATTAATTGTTAATACAATCATTAATGTTGAGTAGAATTTTTCACATAAATAAATTTGAAAAAACCTTTATACATATATATATATATATATATATATTGGTTGAAAGATAAATAAATAGAACAACTTAACACAAAAGTCATTTCAAATAAAGTGCTTTTGGCTATTTTAACAAATTCAAGTCATAATGGCAATTAAATCGCGCGCGCGTTTTTTTTTGTACTTGCAAAACTTTAATTTATTCAAAATTTTAAATTGTTAATTTCAATTTAATTTATTAATTTATAATTAAATGCAAATTATGTTTATCATTTATTGAAAAAAAATTAAAATTATTTCGTGAGTTAAATGCGCAAGTAATATTCAATTTAGCTAATTATATGTTGAAAATAAATTTAATTAGTAACAAATTTATTCTGTGCAATCTCATGTATAACCCATTTCTAACAAAAATACTAATAAAAGCGTTTTTGATTACAAATTTAAAGTTGAAAAATAATATAGTAAAAAAAATTATTTGAAAATGCTCAAAGATGAGATAAACTCCGCAAATATAATTAACATTAATAACTATACAGAGATACACATATACACATCATGCTATGTTAAGTCCAAGCTAAATTTAATAAATTTACAAATTGTTATTGTGCAATCAAAATGGGTTTTAATGTGTGAATGCAAGCAGATTTAAGTGTTTTAAACATATTAGCAGCCTGAGCAGTTTTCAACACTTTAAAATAATCGTTAAAATTAACTCGGTGTTTTGTTTGAACCAAATGATGTAATATTGACAAAGTGCACAAACGTTCATTTGAGTTGAACTCTTAATCGATTCAATTGGAAATGTGTTCATTGGCCGATTCAACTAAGCGACGAGTTGTCGGAAGTTGTCACCGGACAACATCATATTACATCATATATTTTTATGTATATTTATATACTGATTCTTTATATGTTTGTGACTGAAGAGAATATACAAAATGAATTAATCTTACAGTTTACGTCTTCTGTTATTATTGTTTGGAATTATAAAGGTAACCCGATGCTTGAAATATAATTAATTAGATTTTCATTTGTTTTTTGGTTAAATCAAAGAGATACTTAGTTAACAAAATATCAACAAAAATTGCTTATTTTTAGTGTATATTTTCCATATATAATATATATGTATATGTTCATATGTTTTTACCGTATTGTAAATTGCACTACGTTAATACGAAAGAAAAACAATTTCGTTTTCAAATTTATATCACAGATTAGAAAATGCGTTTTGCTGAAGCATGTATACATACACGTTCAATTATGGCTTCTCATATACACACACACACCCACATCTATATACAAATAACCGTAATTTTATGTATAATTGAATTTTATAAATTAATGAATTAATGGCAATGCATGCATGTTTATTTATCCAACTGATTTCATTGTATTTGATTAACTCAATTAACAAAACTTCATTGTTGCCAAATCTTCCTACAATCTATTTCTGATTAACGTTTTCAATAATTCATGTGCATTTTTATATATCAGTAGAACCTTTTTGTTTAAATTAAAAAACATTTCTTTTACAATTTATCAATTAAAAAACAAATTTTGTTTTAGTTTATTAAGACTCCAAATATCTAAATTTCTAATAATTTACAACGTTTGTGTTAAAGTCATAAATTAGTGAGTACAACTTTAATATAGAAATGTGGATAATAATTGGTCGGACTTTTTGTTATGTAATGTTGACAGGGCTAAACAATGGACATACTGTATCCCTCTTTGATTTAAACTTGATATTTCTAAATTATAATATTGCAAAACGCAATCGCTCTGAAAAGCACAAAACAAGAAGATTGTTGGGTCGAATTGTTCTTCAAAATTTACGAATTAAAAATTTTCCATATTAAAAACTGTACATCTGTTTGGCTTTCAATTATTAATCCTGTTATTAAAATCATGCGGGCTACAGTAGTTTGGATGAGAAATGATTCAATTTAGCCAGTCCCAAGCCTGGATAAAGGAGGAGGGTTTGAGCGCAAGGTTGGCAACCTGGCCTCTGTAAAAATGTATACTGCTGCGGAAACAATGAAAAATGACGCCATTTCGGCAAACAACAACGTTTCTGAATGGCAAAGTTACCAGATGACAAGGTTGAGTGAAAGCCGAAAGAAAGCGCAATCTTCGATTTGCAAATATTTAATGCCAACGAGACTTTGTTATTGTTGTTGTTGTTTTGCTGTAATTGTTGTTTTATTACCCCATGCTAATTGTATATATATAATATATACAATAGTAAAATGTTTCAGTTTGCCAAACCTTGCGTTCTAACACTTCCTTTTTCCAATCCAATATGCGTAGAGTAATGTAAAAATTAATTAATAAAAAAATGACAGTTTTAACATTATAAAAATAATACAATTATATATCCTTAACCTTTTTTATTATAATGAACTCAAAATTAATAATTTCTTTTTCGTTTACTTATAACAAATAATAATAGGGATTGTTAAGTTCACCAATAATAACATTATATATATCTATATATATATATATATATAAGTTGTAATTTTTTATAAATAAAATTTACCAATTATAAATGCTAGTTTAAATTAAAATGAATTTAAATCTGCAAAAAATCAATAATAGAATATCTGTTTTTAACACTCATTTTTTTCTATAATGTAATCTCAACATACATTATTATAATAATCAATTTTTATTACTTGGCTTTATAACCAAGACTAGGGTAAATGCCTAAATTTAGTACCGGTGGTAGGATTCAATTTCGAGTCAACTCAGTCTACTCAAGCCTAGCGTATTAAACATTTTTAATAGTAATTATATTCTTAATTCAGAGTTTGTCCTATGAATGTAAATAATCTTGAGAATTTGAATAATATTTAATAATGGTGTATTCCTAACTGTTCCTCTCTAAGTGGTCCATCCTTAACCAGGCACCTACAACCATCTAGACCAATAACAACAGGGATAGAGTGCACAGTGGTATGACATGAGTTTCACTAGACTCCCGCTCAGTAAATCGGTTTAGTTTGTCAATCCATTAGCCGGCGTCAATTCCCAATTTCTTCAAAAACGTTCGCTTCGTCAATTGACAAGAAGATCACATATACACATTAAGTGCAGAACTAATGTGTACTTAAATTCATGTCTGTCGTATTTAGCAAGGTTACTATCCAATCCCAACAAAGTTTAAAGTGACCTTTACATTAGCCTATCCAAATCATGAGTATGTTCTTTTGTTTTCTTTGGTCTGACCAATTACCGTTGTGACCATTTATTATCCTTCATCCACGGTATTATTTTATTAGCTATGCTCACTCATGAGTCATGAGTCATTCGCATTTTATGTATACTGTTATATTTGCACACTATTAACCATAGTGTCCCCTAAATAATACCATGCCTCTTTACGCATATCATATTGAACATGACTTTTAAATATACGTTGATTTTGAGTTTTTTTCTTGTTTTAGCCTATGTAATTTAATCTTACTTTACTTATTTATTTATTTATTTTTGGGTTAATATTACACACAGCTAATTGTATTGTATTCTTATAATTGTACATATTTTTTTGTGTGCTGAAAGCTACTTCTACTGAAGTATCTAAGCCAATAACCATAAATAATAATAAATAATTGGTGCAAACATTGGCGTTGTTGCAAGGAAGCTGTTTTGTGGCCAAGAAAATTTATCTATCCCCCTTCCCCCAAGTTCAATTCGCATCCGACAACCTCTTCGTATAGAAATTCGAGATGTTATGCAAATTTGGAACTAATGAACAGGTGACTTTGCGCTACAAACTTTACATTCTTTTTCACTACTTTGAATGTTTTGTGGGAAACGCATCTTTCATCTGTGAACATTTTAGCAAAACCCACATTTAGTATTCGTGATGTGGATTGAGCCTATACCTTGGGATGCTAATAATTCTGAGGATTGGGATGCTAATGATCCTGAGGATTTGAGTAATGCTTGTAAAGTCTCAATTTCCAATGATGATGATATTCCTGACTGTTAGTCCTCCACGTGGTGCATCCTGGACTAGGTGCCCGTAGGCATCTAGACTAATAACAGCAGGGTCCGAGTGCACAGCGGTATAACTGGGCTTTCGCTACGGCGGGTGGGTGCGAACATACACCCAGGATACTTAAAAAGTATCATATGTATTTTATGTAGCCCTTGGGCTATGGGAGATAACCCTGACAGAAAATTAGGCGGCCTCGTCAATCTTTGCGAACAGTGGCGACGTCACAAGGATGCCGTCTACCAGCCAAAAAAAATTGTTATTTTTCTACGTTTGTGTTACGCTTATCAAAACATCGAAATCGATCGTTTGCTATGTCTTATAAATACGGGAAATAATGAAGAGGTGACCACGTCACCAACCAAAATGAATAAATACCCATCCAAATTTGAGTTGAACCGCTTGGGTTAGGAATTGAATGCACAGCAGTATAATTGAATTTTTGTCTTGATGGATAGGTGCAAACACACTCGAAACAGATTTAAGTGCCGGGGTGGTTTAGCGGTACAGCGCTCGAATTTTGACCTCGGTGGGCATGGTTTCGAATCCTACAACCGGCACTAAAATGCGGGCCCACGTTTGGCTTCGCTAAATGTCATACTGCTGAAAGATGTTTCTTATAAAATATTTAAAATAATAAACATTACATATATATAATTGTATCCGTGGGGTTTGGTTTTAAAACAACCCTGATAAAAAATTAATTTTTATAGTTACTGTTTGTAAAGAATGCAATCCGTTAGTTAAAATACATTTGTTATTTTTCTATGCTAATTACACAACACGCAATATTGTATTTGCATACAATACAAATGCAAAGCATTCGCTCGAAATGTGACTTGCAACTGCGGCATCATGTAATCAACTTATTTAAGGAGCTAAATGCAAAGGCCTTTGTATTGATTTACGTCTTTTTATGAACGAAAAAGGCAGGCTCAGCTTATCTATTTAAAAAAATGCACTTTAATTTATCAATGTTTCAATTATTGTATAAAAACAGCAAACGATGACATATGTCATTGAAATTAAAAAATAAGTTACAAAATATTTATATATATATATATATATGAAAAAGTATATTTATTAATATAAAGATCATTAGCATAATACATTCTTTTTGTTATTGTTTTTATTAAAATTGTTATTACATAATATCTAACAAGTGTCATTTATTCACTTCACTTAATATTTTTGAATTATTTGCAAAAGGCACTGATGATGGTACACAAAAGTATAATTTCTGTATTACAATCAAGTCAAACATTTATAAATAAAAATAATAAAATAAAATTTAAAAACCATTTTTATACTATTTTATACTATTTTTAGGAATGAATTTTGTAGTATGATGATTGATTTATAATTCTAAGATACAAACCGTACATGATGCTAAATAGAAGATAACATGCCAATACTTCTGAGGATTTGAGTAATGCTTATAAAATCTCAATTTCTAATAATGGCGATATTCCTGACTGTTTGTCTTCCACGTGGTGCATCCTGGACTAAATACCAGCAGCATCTAAACTAATAACAGCATGGTTTAAGTGCACAGCGGCATAACTGGGTATCCGGCGCTGCGTGTGGGTGCAAGCATACACTCAGGATACTTAAAAGGTATTTTAAAATCTACGTATACTATATGTAGCCGTTGGGCTTAAGGAGATAACCTTGACAGGTGACCACGTCCCCAACCAAAATAAATGAATTTTGTAAACCTCTATGTGCCATATTTTAAATACTTGGAAGAACAAAACAGGGACTAAGTGCACATATGTATAACTGATATTCCGTTTTAACGGATAGATGCAAATATACACCTAGGATATTTAAAGGTCATCTCGAGGTAAACATAAACTATACTTAACCGTTACATTAACAAAAATAACCCCAACTAAAAATTAAACGGCCCAGTCAATCTTTGCAAACAGTGGCGCCGTCACAATAAAACACTTTGTTTGTTGAATGCAAAATACAAATATGGAAATAATAACAGAGTATCTACGTCATGAATAAAAAAAAATTAAAATAACGTTTTAGTTTATTTATAGAAATAGGAAAGAAGTAACTGTCATCAACTCTAACGTAGCCGCTTACACGTTCAGTTGGGAAAAGTGGAGAGTTTAAGCTCAAGATTAGCAATCTGACTTTGACAAAGAAATGTTGCTATGTTAAAGAAGCTGAAAGCAGCATGGATTCCGATAACGACGTTCGGCAAGTCACCAACCAATTAATATAGAACAAGTATTGTTGACAATAAAACAACTTCTTGTCAACACTTGATTTATATTGACTGCAAAATTATTAATAAACCTTGTATTTAAAACGGTTTAAACCCATAATAACTTATAAATGAGGCTTTTAATGCATGTAATTTTGTTTGAACATTTTCATTTTTGCAGTACTTTAAAAAACAAAAATATTTATTTTAACTAACATAAACGTTTTATCGGTTTAATCTAATCTATTATTATTGTTATTATTATTATTACTATTATTATTAATATTATTACTAATATTATTATTATTACTTTTATTATTATTATTATTATTATTATTACTATTATTATTATTATTACTATTATTATTAATATTATTATTATTACTATAATAGTAATAATAATAATTATTATTATTATCATTATTATTATTATTATTGTTATTATTATTATTATTATTATTATTATTATTATTATTATTATTATTATTATTATTATTAATATTATTACATTAGCTTTAATATCTCACTAGCGTAAAATACATTTTCACCATCAATAAAAATAAATAAATATATAGCCACAAAATTAATTAATGTGCAAGTAGGCTCTCCAAATTGCAATTCAATTTAGTTTAAATGGAACATTGTAATGTTTTAAATACAAATTTCTGAAAACACATTACTTATAAGTAGCTACTCACTTCGGTGTTTTCTGCACCCAGCGTTCGACAAGGCAAATATCCATACTGGCCTTTTTGATACGTGAAAGTCATTGTGCGCAATGTTTGTTCAAAAAACGTTTCACGTTGAATATGTGGCAATTGTGACTCCAAATTGGCAGGATTATGATAGGGATATTTCTGCATCAAGAGGTACAAATAGTGGGGATTTAGAATACAGGGAATAACCTGTTTTTTGTTGTCATTTGGATAGCAACTGCCATAATACTCGTCGCCTTTCAATGTAGGCGAATTCATTTGGAACGGTGTGACATGTTTTTGCTTTTTCTCCGTCCATCGTTGTGTAACGTTTGGCTTTGAATATGATTGACGTTTTTGCAACTTTTGATTATGTACAATTGACGGTAACAATGCGTCTATTTGGGAATAATTTGGATGGTGATTTAAATGCATATTTGATTTCATCAATTTGTTGTGTTTTGACAAAGCTGAAAAAGTATTTTGCAAGCATGTAACACGATAATATAATAGAGCATTACATTAATAATCATTTATACAATATTCTCTATTTATAATATTTTGTTCCATGACTAAAAAAGCATATTTGTTATGGTTTTTGTAAAAATTAACCTGATTTTTATAGACATATGTTTTATGTTAAAAATTGTAGTAAGGATTGTGTTAATGCTATGTGTTTAAACAATTTAAATTGAATAAATGATAAGACTTTAAATGAATACAAATGTTTAAATTATCAAATCATGCCAACAATTAGAAATAATTTGAATTTTGACAATTATTATAATATTGCTATTGCTATTAATAATGGCATTATTATTATTATTGTTATTATTTTATTCATTTATTTATTGTTATTACCTTAAACGTTTTACTGGAAACATCCTTTAACAGTAGACATTTTAGCGAAGCCAACGGGGGCCCGCATTTGGTGGGTCGGTGATGGGATTCGAACCCCGATGCCCACCAAGGTCCAAGTCGAGCGCTGTACCGCTAGACCATCCCGGCAGTCGTCAACATTTTTAATCCATCGGCTACATATGTTACACGTATACTTTGAGACACTTTTTAAGTTTTCTGGGTGTGTACAGAAGCGGAACTTAAGTTATATCATTGTTAATCTAAGTGCATACGTGTAAGCAGTCTTGGATGTATCACATGAAGGTAACAATCAGGAATATCAGTGTTACTAGAAATTGAGATTTTGTAAACATTGCCTAAATCGTTAACATTATTCCCATTCGAAGATTAGTCTTAAGCCAAACGTTTGACTAGAAAGATACATTTATTAGAAGAGAAAAACAATATACTTATTTTTAAGTAAAAAATATTGTTTTTGCCTTTAGTACTAAAAGTGTTCATTGTGTAAATATCAAAATAATTTTGTATACTAAAAGTGACTTATATTGCATGTTCAAACCGATAATAGTAATAATAATACAGAAAAACCCAATTTACATTAATTTAAAAATATTTCATTTTTATAGTTATTTTATTATAACTCTACCTACAAAAGATTAGAAATGCAGGTCTCAAGCCTGAATATATATATATATATATATATATATATATATATATATATATATATATATATATATATATATATATATATATATATAGTTATATATATATATATATATATATATATATATATATATATATATATATATATAGTTATATACACAGTTGTAACAACCAACAATAATAAAGTAATAGCACGATCGATATAACAGGTTTGAATCAAGGCTGAAAAAAGTCAATGTTCGATTTGCAGAATTTTCTATGCCAAATACTTCACCAGTGTTAGAACATAGCCATCTTGTAATTCAATGGAAAACATTACTTAGTCAAATTGTACGCTTCCCACTTCTGTGACCAGCAAGAGCGGTTTTAGATCATGGTTAATCGGCCATAGAAAACTTGTCTAAAAACGATTTGGGAAGACATAATTGAAATAAATGTCTCATGAGGAATCAAAAAAACATTTTGGCAAAATGTTCGAACATATAAAGTCATTTTGTTGCCCAATGTAAAATTTGTTGTTGTTTTTACTGTAACGGACGAAAATCGGTGTTTTCAACGTGGAGACGAAAAAACATTAATCCAAAGACAAAGATGAACATTTTCTCTTCATTGGTTCGCACAGTGCTTCTATACGCAGCTGAAACCTGGACTCTTACAGGGTCTGAGATTATGAAGCTTAACAAGTTTGAGGCAAGATGTCTCAGGTATATTTGGCACAATACTCATTTTGCATTATTCATATCAAGAAACTGGAAAAAAAA
Source organism: Cardicola forsteri (assembly GCA_025895645.1). Lineage (NCBI taxonomy): Eukaryota > Metazoa > Platyhelminthes > Trematoda > Strigeidida > Aporocotylidae > Cardicola > Cardicola forsteri. Next base: position 18,363 of record JAKXYG010000430.1, on the reverse strand, counting down.
GATCAGTATCCACCAAATTCGAGATGACCTCCAATTCCATAAACTTCTTTCCTTGGTATCGCGACAACGTAGATTGCGCTGGTTTGGTCACGTTCTTTGTAAAAATTCTGATGCAATCCCACGTTTTATAACTTTGGCTTGTCCAAATGCCGATTGGAAGAAAAAGAAAAGATGGTCAGAAACGTACTTGGATGGACTGTGTTCAGGACGATCTTGACCCTATTTTGGAAAGGAATTTTATCTTGGAAACAATGGCAAAGTCGCTGGACTGACATATCTATGCTCGCTTCCGAAAACCGTGAACAATGGAGGGGAATTATTTGTGATGCTTTGAGAACTTGGAACTAATAAAGAGATGGCTTTACCACCAACTTTTGTTGTTGTTGTTTGCTGTAACTGTTATCTTGTGGCCCATGCTTATTTTTAAAGCAAAAGGGTTTTATAATAATAATAATATAATGTTATTCTAGTATAGACGGTTCTGTCGAGAAATGAGGAAAGTCTAAGCCTTAGATTAGCGACCTGGCCTTTGTAAAAATGAATAGTGCTGAAAAAACTGCGGTAACAAACGGAATGCATAATGCCAACAATTTGGGTTTTAAAACAAAAATAAAATTGTAATTTACCAATTGCCAAAACATTTAATGTAAAATTACATAAGAAAATTTTATTACTCCATTCTTTTTCAAATTTTAAGTAAATGTTTTAAAGTAACAGGCACAAAACATCATTTTAATCTTTAATTAAAAAAATAATAATTAAAATATAAATTAATTTTATAAATCCAATTTCCATTAATTACTTTTAAATAATTGAATACATAAAATTTATATATAATTGAAATATTTAAATTTATTATTAATATATTTTGTTTATATTTAAAGTGCAAATTTTAATTATAAAGTTTTTAAACATGCAAGTTTTTAATTGCTTTTTTGCAACTATAAAATATAAAATTTATAATTTAAAAAGAATAATTTTTAATTACGTTTCATTGATCGGTAACCTGACTTTTGTAAAACGCATTGCTAAAACACTAACAAGAGGACACCATTTTGTTGTACTAGGGAAAAAAATAACACAATACAATTCAGATGACGAAACTAGAATAGAATTTCAATCTATGATAAGCACAATCTTTAAAGCCGAAAATCAAATGTACAAATCTTTGCCTCTCTCCCCCTCCCAATAATTACTAAAATGAAAGGGTTTTGAAATACAAAAAACTAATATTGATATCGGTTAGTTCTTCAGTCTATTGCGATTGACAGCGTCTAGATGAATGTTAGTTTTATTAAATTCAAACATACATGTAGTAGTAAATATTTATTAATTTATTAACGTTTATTACTATTATTACTATTTTTATTTTATTAATACCATTATTACCATTATTATTATTATTATTATCATTATTTTGAAAAATTATATTATTATTATTATTATTACTATAATAATATTATTATCATTAGTGTTATTATTATTTTAAAGAGTTATGTTATCACTATTATTATTACTTTGATACTATTATTATTATTATTATTATTATTATTATTATTATTATTATTACCATTATTATCATTAATATTATTATTAAAAAAAATTATATTATCACTATTGTTATTTCTTTAATGCTATTATTATTATTATCATTATTTAAAAACAAAATATATTATCACTATTATTATTACTATAGTGCTATTATTATTATAATTATTATTATTAATGGAATCATTTTATAACAAATATAATTGTCAATTAATAGATTTAAACATCACGGCCCTAAGCGTAGAGTAAATGTTCATCTCTGCCATTTTTATCATCAAAACTTTCGTTAGTTTACTTTAATTTTAAGCGAAAATAATGCATTATATTCTATTTCAATATTATCTTTAACTGTTTTATTAAATTTGCATATTTAAAAAAAAGCAATGTCAATTTTTAAAGTAATATCAGTTTAATTTTTTGAATGTAAACAGTCATTTGTTATTGGATAATACACAAATTTATGAAAATATTGAAAGTTTGATTTCAAATTGTAAAAATAAAGTATATATTTTTATTTAAAAACAAGTAGTTTATACAAACGATTTTTGATATCTTTAAAGTAATTGAAATGATCAAATTTGTAATGTTTTAAAATATTAAAATTAAATTGATCAGCTGTAAGTTTAAAAAAGAAATAATTTTAACAATTTTACTTAGAATGTTATACGTATTTATGTATTGATGTAATGTGACAGAGTAGTCTACGAGTACAGTGCTGAAATCTAATTTGAATGAAAATATGTTTAAGTACTGTCATTAAAAATTATTATTATTATTACTGTGTTATGGTAGTCTAGCTGTACAGCGCTTGATTTGGACCTCGGTGAACATGGGTTCAAATCTCATCACCCGAATTATGCTGGCCCACGTTTGACTTTGCTAAAACGTCCACTTTTGAAAGATGTTTTTAGTAAAACATTCAATGTAGTAAACATAAGTAAATAACAATAATAATAATAATAATAATAATAATTATTATTATTATTATTATTATTGTTGTTATTGTTGTTATTATTATTACTTTAAGTTTTAACAACATTTTAAAACTTTGGTTAACTTATATATAAAATAAATACAAAAATTATTCTACAAGCAAACTAGATAATTTCAATGTTAACTATCTTTTAATACAGAAATTACATATTATAGATTTTATGTAAATTTCTAAAAAATATTTGAAAGTGTTATAAATTAAAAAAATATTTCACTATTTATTATGAAAACCTGAAATGAAACGCTATGTTGCTTTTTAATGAAACATTTTGAATAAAAAAGATACATAAAATGTTCAATAAAATTGAATAAATATTTTCTAATTAATTTAACTAAAAACAGTTGTTATATTACATTATTTCGTTCATATTGCTTAAATGTTTCATGAAAAAACATTTCCAACAGGTGAAATCAAAGTGAGGTAATAGAAATTAAACAACAATTGTAATATAATATAAAGTAATAATAATATTAGCAACTGTAACAATAATGTTATTAATAATAATATTAATCATAGTAACAATAATGACATTAATAATAACAATATTAATAATAATATTAATAACAATAGTATTAATCACATAAATATTATTAATAATAATGCTAGTCATAAAAATAATAGTAATAATAATAACATTAATAATAATAGTAATAATAATAATAACGGTATTAATTATGAGATTAACAGTAATAATAATAATAATAATTATTATTATTATTATTTATTTATTTTTATTTTAATTAGTTTTACGGAAAATATTTTAACTAGTAGACATTTCTTTATTTTATTATCATTTTTTACTACTTTAAATGTTTTACGGCAGTGGGCATTTTAGCGATGCCGAACGTGGGTTTTCATTTAGTGTCAATAATGGAGATCGAACGTTCACCCATCTAGGTTCGAGTCAAGCAATGTACCGCTAAACTAAACCGTCAAAACCAAACGGTTATACCAGTAGCGACACTCTGGTAATTTTGTTATTACTGCTACTCTATAATGGCAACTTTAATCAATTTAATATTATTGAATTAATTAGTGTAAAATCATTTAATTAAAACAGCACAGAGCACACAGTATTGTTCCATCTAATTGTATTTGGAACTGAAAATATTTTATGTAAAAAATGTTGTTTTGCCTTATACTCAACCCAGTCATGGAAATTATACTGTTTTCGATTTTTTTAAAGCTGTCAACTGCATTAGAGCTTTATTGTTATTACTCTGTCTACTAACCTTATTTTGCAATAACATTAATTTGGTTTTTAAGTACACACATTTAAAAGCATTGAAATTGTCGTATTATACATTTTCACGTGTATAAAAAATTGCTTAACAATTTCGTACCATTTTATTTATTTACAAAAAGGTAAACTAAAACCAATAAAAATATAAAAACAAAAAAATACTTGTGTGTGTGTGTGTTTAAAGAAAAACGAATCAACTTTTTAAATATTTTAAATTATTATGAATAAGTTGAAACCTAATATTTTTACTTATTGTTATATAAATATTTTAAAAAATAATTTTAAAAAATTGCAAATTATACTACTTATAAATACAATTGTAGTCTGAATCAATTATACAAACAATTTAAGAATTTTGTAAAAAAACATTTAATTGTATAACTCACCAAAAACGGCTAAAATACATTAATTTTGAAATAAATTAATTTGGACCTCGGTGGGCATGGGTTCGAATCCTACTACCGGCACTAAAATGCGGGCCCACGTTTGGCTTAGCTAAAATATCCACTGCTAAAAGATGTTTCTTGTAAAACATTCAAAGTAACAAACACAAAATAAATAAAATAAATAAATAAATTTAAAAATTACATATATACACTACTGTGTAAAATATTTACTCTACATTATTATATACTTTTTGAAGTATGTATTTACTAAAATATTTGGTTTTAAAATTAATAAATAAATTATGGTTTAATAAAAGAAACAATAATAACTATAATAATAGCAAGAAAATAAAGAATAAAAAGAAGAATAGTAATAATAATAATAATAATAATAATAATAATAATAATAATAATAATAATAATAATAATAACAGTAATAATAATTACATAAATAATAATAATAAAAATAATAATAATAATAATTATTATTATTATTATAACAATATTAATAATATTAATTGAAATGAATGTTTCATGAGAGATTGAACAAATATTTTGGCAAAATGTTCACATCTATGCAATCACTTTGTTGCTCTATGTTTTTTTTCAATTATGGAATCTTGGCGATTTTGCTGTTGTTGTTATTTTGTTGCCTCCATATGTTTAATTTAAAGCAAAAGGGTTTTCTAATAATTATGTAATGTATTATTCCTAAGGAAACAAGAAGAGAATCAGATTATAAAATTAAGCATTCATGTAAAAGTATTTATTATAAAGTAAAAGCGGTTAACATATTATTATTATTATTATTATTATTATTCATGTTAAGAATATTAAATTTTTTTCAACAAATAGATAATATTATTTTACTTAATGATAATAATATAATCTACTTTTTCTTAATAATATAATCTACTTTTTTTGTAAACAATATATATATATATATATATATATTCTGCATTATTCAGCATTTAACAGTAATTTTAAAACAAATTAGCGTCAATTATTAATTAATTAAATGCATTTAAATTACAAATTGTTATTAATTACTTAACAAATTAGTTTTCAAGTGCATTAATTTAATCAACAATTTAATGTATAAATGTTCTATTCTGTATTACTATATATATATATATATATATATATACATATATATATATATATATATATATATATATATATATATATATATATATATATATATATATGTATATATATAAACTATTTATTTAATATACTTAAAGTGATATTATTATTGTTATTTGTATTACAATTATTATTAGTGTTATCTATACTGAATACATCAAGCGTGTTGTGTATTATCAATATAGGAAATTTAATTTTATTGAACAAATTTTAACAAGAATATTTTTAGACAATTTCTATTTATTTGTTTGTTTATTTATTTTTACTTATTTTTACAACTTTAAATGTCTTGATGGACAACGCATCTGTCAGCAGCGAACATTTTAGCAAAGCCAAACGTGGGCCCGCATTGAGTGCCGGTTGTGGGATTTGAATTCATGTCCACCAGATCCAAGTCGAGCGCTGTACAGCTAAAAGGCTCGGGCACAACTAAGACGTCAATTTAATAAACAATTTAACACAAAAATGCAATTTCTGTAAGTTAATTTATTTGGAAAAATATATATTGAAAAAAATCCCATTGGTCAACTTTAATGAGTAAGTGTGAGGCATTTATTTCATTCATTTCATTGCTAGTTCTATACGATTATATTGAGATTTGTATAGCGTTTTTCGACTGAGTCAATTGTATACATTGTGCTCATTTGGTTATAGAATTAGAAACGTTTTTTTTTAATTCTTTTTAGTTTCTTTTACTTAATTTAATTCGTGAAATGGGATTTATCATTGCAGAGTATATTTTACCTTTCAACGTTTCTTTTTGAATAAGGGTGCTACTGATCCTGAGGACATAAGTAGTGTTTATAAAATCTCAATTTACAATAATGGTGATATTCCTAACTTTTTGTCCTCTGCGTGATGAACTTTAGACTAGGTGTCCATATGCATTTGGACTAATAACAGAAGGAACCGAGTGCACAGCAGTTTAACTGGAGTTCCGCTTTGGCGGATACTTAAAATGTATCTTACAGTATACGTTTACCATATGTAGCAGTTCCGCCAAGAGATATAGCCCTGATTAAAAATCAGATGGCAAACAGTGTCGCCATTACAAAAATGTCGTCTACTAGTCAAGATACTTGGTTATTCTTCTACGTTGTGTTACGCTTATCAAGCCATCAAAGTTGATTATTTTATATACCGTGTAAATATGGAAAATAATAAAAAAGTGACTACGTCATCAGCTAAAAGACAATTTATTATTATTATTATATTTTTAATGTTTATTACTTTAAATGTTTTACAAGACACATTTTTCAGCAGTAAACATTTTAGAAAAACCGATCGTGAGCCCGCATTTTAGTGCCGGTGGTGGCATTCGAACCCCGATGCCCACCGAGGTCTAAATTCGAGCGCTGTACCGTTAAACCACCCCGGCCCATTTAATAGCGAATTAAACCCAATTGAAACAAAAATACAACTAATGTCTAATTACTGACAATTACAAATGTTTTAATGTTGGATTTAAACTACTACTACTACTACTACTTTTTGGTATGTTTGCTTATAGGCACAATTATTTATTAACGAAAAAACCTCACTCTGCTATTTTATTTAGGTAGTATTGTTAGTAGTATTATTAAAACTGCATGTATTTCCTTGTTTCGTTTTACTAAATGCTAACTTCCAAAAAAAAGTGGTCTAGCGGTACAGCGCTCGAATTTGGATCTTGGTGGCCATCGGGGTTCGAATCCCACCACCGACCCACTAAAATGCGGGCCCACGCGTTTGGCTTCACTAAATGTCCAGTGCTGGAAGACATGTTTTTTGCAAAACATTCAAAATAATAAACATTAAAAAAAATTAATAAAGGTATTGAATAATGTGGCATAAATAATTATTATTTAAATACATTTCAAGAAGAAATTTTAAATGCACACACTATTATTTAAATGTTGTATCTATTTATTTATTTATATAATTCAAATTTTGTTTAAACATTGCATATAATAATTAACTTTTTATAAAACAGAAAACCCATATTTTTTATAAAATAAACATCAATAACTTAAAACTGATATCCAGTCGTTGTTTAATTTTTTTTAAATAAAAAACAGGTGTTTTGTAAAATGAAGTCAATTTTTCATGTAACATGCAACTAACTTGTAATGTTAAACATTTTGACATAAAGTTAAGAGTAGCAGTTTTTAGACAAAAGTTGAATGTATACATATGCCTAATTTCAATGTGTAGCATAAAATATAATGTATTAACAGCAAAAGGAAATAATTATTGCTAACAAAAACAGAGGCAAAATAAAAAATTTGACGAAATGGATAACAATAGATCATTATTATTATTATTTTTTAAAATATTATAATTATAATTATTACTATACTATTATTACAATATTATTATTAATATTATTATTAATACTGTAGTATTATTATTACTATATTATTAATAGTATTACTAGTATTATTATAATATTATTATTATTATTACTATATTATAATTATTATTAATAATATTGTTATTATTATTATTCTAGTATTATTATTACTATTATTATTACTATATTAGTAATATATTATTATTATTATATTATTATAATATTATTATTATTAATATTATTATTTTGTTATTATTATTGTATTATTATTATTGTTATTATGTTATTAGTATTATATTATTATTACTATTATTATTATTATTATTATTATTATTGTAACTGGATATAATAATCATAATATGTAATAAAATATATGCAATTTATTTAAAAACATTTATTGCATTGTATTACAAAAAGCATTATTTAAATATTTTAATTATATGTAAAAAGTTACTTATTTAATAAAAATAATGTACTATTTCGTTACATTCTAGAAGTAAATTTAACTTTTTATTTAAGCAAAATTTTTAACGCAACTATAATTGACATAAATAGTTTTATACATTTAAAATATTGTGGTTTGTACGTCATACTATTAGCTGTTTATTTAATAAAGTATTTTCATTAAGTGAATATTTTAATAAAGCACTCATGCTGGGGTTGCCTATCGGTACAGTGCTCGATCTGGACCTCGGTGGGCATCCCAGTTCGAATACCACCACTGGCCCACTAAATGTGGGCCTGCGTTCATTTTTTGCGCAAATGTCCACTGCTGAAAGTTGCGTTCCTCGTGCAAACATTCAAAGTAGCAAACATAAAATAAATAAATGAAACATCTGTTTTAGTGCAAATATAACTTCGTACTTACTTCAATAAAAGTATTGTGTACCTTAACTAGTTGCGTTATGTTGAATAATTTAGATTTTTTAAAACAAAAAATTGATTAGCATTAGGTATTAAATTTTTTTATGATCACCGTTACATTTTTACACAAAATTATATGACATAAGATTATGGTTGGTTTTTCATTATTAACGCTTTCTAACCATTATTACGCAATTGTAACAACTCTACGTTTAAAAATTTTTAAGCATTGCGTTCTCTTTATAATTCCAAATAAAAATAATAAAAGACATCGATTTACATTTATGCACACATAAAAACCCCTTTCGTGAAAACGAAAACAATTTGTAACTTTAGAATTGTTATATTAGAATTGTCAGATTCATTAGGAGCACTGTACAGCTGTTTTATCCCTATTTGAAATCATCAGCAACGCATACCTTTCAAGTTTTACACACACGTGTGAACTTTAACCCACGTCCTATTGGGTATCAGGTCAGTACCTTAAACTACCAAGCCACAGGTAAATGACTTTGGTCCTGTAAATGTATTATTTATAGGAAATCCGATTAATTCTAATTGCCCAGTGTTTTCAAATGCTGCTACGTTACTACCGGTTATTATCGCAACTGTAAGTGAACTGGTAAATACATTGGGACGTGGAGAACATTGTTTTAGCTGTTTTTACCTTTGTGACAAAAAAAATGATTTCATCTCACAGTTTATGTTTCTTATTGTTTTTATTTGGAACTCTACATTAATCGATTCTAAGTCTGTTTGAAAAAGGAAGCAACTGGATTTGCAAGATTAACGACATCCAGATTTTAATGATACAAATTAACGTAATCTTCTTAAAAGTTCAATCTTCAATAACCAAGATATTCAATATCCAAAATGTAATGTAAAATTATACAAAACAATTTTACTTTCCCAAAGCGAAATGATATTAAAATATTTATTCATTATTTATGTATTTAAAAACCTTTTTGCTCTAAAGAGTATGTAGAAATCAAGTTTGTTCCATGTAATCGTACACGACATTTTATTCGGATTTTGCCAAATTATGGCATCGGATTAATTCTTTCAATTCCTTGCTATAATTTAATAAGATAGTGTTTTCTCATTGTTCTACAGATACTCAAGCTCTCCTACTTTCTCAATCAGACTTGAGAATAAATTACTATATAATCCACAATAATAAGTTTTAAAATGTTTTTTCAATATTTTGTTTTACCAGAAGCATTTTTCAGCTGTAGACATTTTAGCAAAGGTAAACGTGGGCACGCATTTGGTACCAGTAGTAGAAATCAAACTCATGCCTACCTAGGTTCAAGCCAAGCGCTGTACTGTTGCACATTAAAGTTAAACACACACACATGTGCTGAAAGCTACTTCTACTGAAGTACCAAGCCAATAACCATAAATAATAATAATAATAATAATATATATATGGCAAAGGTAGATTATGTTCAGATTACACAATCCGCTCTAAATACAGCTTCTCTAAATGTCCACTTATTAAAAAATCCTGTTTATAAAACATTCAAGTTGTATAAAACCATCTAAATAAATTAATAAAATCAATATCAAAATAATATACTTTGAAATAGAAATATTTAAATTTGAAAAAAAAACCCCATAATAATCTGGTTTTTATAAATTTTAATATTTTGTATTATATAAATAATTTATTATATACTTTGTCCTGTTGATGCAAAATTTAGATAATATGTTAACTGAATTGAAACAAATTTGGTTTGACAAAGAACAATCTATTTTTACTGATAAGTGTTAGAAAAATATTTAAATAATTGTGAAAGTTATTTTAAAATGATAAAACCAACATTTTTGTAATTAAAAAAAATAAATTGTAAAAAAATGTATGTCCAACTGACTTTACAAAAAATGTCATGCAATTTATGTGACGTATTTAATTATTAAAGTGTTTTTATATTAATTAGAAAAATAGCGACGCACTGATAAACTGATAATCGAGCTTTTTACATAAATTTATACTTTTAAGTTATAAATTAAGTTGGATTTGAGTAATACTTATCAAGTTTAAATTTTTAATAGTAGTAATATTCCTGACTGTTCTTCTTCCGAATGATGCATCCTGGAGTAGGTGCATATAGGATCTAGACTAATAACAGCGGGGATCAAGTGCACAGCGGTATAACTAGATTCCTGTTTTAGCAGCTGGATGCGGGCATACACCTAGGATAATTAAAAAGTATTTTAAGATATAATCCTGACAAAACATCAGGCGGCTTTATCAATCTTTGCAAACACTGGCGACGTCACAAGGATGCCGTCTATTAACCAAGAAACTTCACTACTTTCCTACGTTTGCTACGTTTATGAAACTATCAAAGTCGATTATTTTATGCACCGTATAAATAAAATAATAAAAATGTGATCATACCACCAACGAAAATGAACAAATAAATTAAGTCGTAACGCGCTGAAAAGATTAATAAAGCAGTATTATGATCAACAGTAGAGTCACGCGTTTACTACTCACACTTGATAAATACTTTTGTATTCATTTACCATGTGTACATTGCTATTAAGCTCTTTTTTAACAAACTTCTAAATAAAAAATAAAGTTTTTGTAGTGAGTAGTTTATTTACTTATTTATTTAAATGTTTTACGGGAAACGCATTTTTTAGTAGTGAACATTTTAGCAAAGTCAAAAATGGGCCCGTCATTTTGCCAGTAGTGGGATTAGAACCTATTTCTATCCGGGTGCAAGTCGAGCGCTGTACCGCTAGATCACCCCAGTAAACAATTGAAATATTTATAATAATTAAAAATAATACATTTTAATTAGTAACAATCAGTCATGACTTATTTAAATTGTAACAATAGAAAGCAAACAAACGTAAGTTAGTGTTGTTCATAGAAATACGTCAACACATAATTAACCAGAATCGATAAATAATACCAAGATGAAAACAGCCAAAGCAATGTTCTCCGCCTCTGCAGCTGCGGTGACAAATATATTGATCGGACAACTCGTCGCTTAGTTGAACGGCCAAAGAACACATTCTAATTGGATCGATTAAGAGTTCAACTCAAATGAACGTTTGTGCACTTTGTCAATATTACATCATTTGGTTCAAACAAAACACCGAGTTAATTTTAATAATTGTTTTAAAGTGTTGACAACTGCTCAGGCTGCTAATATGTTTAAAACACTTGAATCTGCTTGCATTCACACATTAAAACCCATTTTGATTGCACAATAACAATTTGTAAATTTATTAAATTTAGCGTGGACTTAACATGGGCATGTTGTGTATGTGTATGTCTGTGTAATCAAGTTAAAGCTTTAATTACATCATATTTTTTGTATATATATATACTAATATTTTATGTCTGTGACTGAAGAGAATATACGAAATGAATTCATCTGACAGTTTACGTCTTTATTATTTCTATTTAAATTGAATAAAAATTTTTAATAATACACAAGTGTCATTTAAAAAAAAAGTAGATAATGATAATTTTAACAATGATGTTAATATTAGCATTAATAATAATAATAATGACTCAATCAAAGCATAGTAATTTTGAATTTTTTAAAAATTACGTTTACTGTATTGACTATGTTTATTATATTTATTTTCATATGACATTCTATTTCATTTTGCTCACATTATTTGTACTACAACTGTTTTAATTTTTGTTGATTTTTTTATATTGATGATGAAAATGTATTTTTACGCTGAATGTATCTCTAGTGAGATATTAAAGCTTAATAATGATAATAATAATAATAATAATAACAATAATAATAATAATAATAGTAATAGTAATAATAACAATATATAAACATTTAAAAATTGGATAGGCATTTTTAAAAATTCTAACTTTTATATTTAATAATTGTGACAGATTTAATTATTAATTTAATTATAAAAATAATTAAAAACCACTTTGCTGGTTAAAAAAGTGTTTTTAAATGTTTGTTTAGTCTACTACTCAAATTTTTATGTAAAATAATAAACGGTTTGGATTTTGGAAAAAAAAAATGTTAAACAAACCAGTTTTTGACTACTTGTTCTACGTCAGTCGTCAGTATATAATTATTTTATTTTTTATTATTTTTTATTCTATGTTTGCTACTTTGAATGTTTTATAAGAAACATCTTTCAGTAGTGGACATTTTAGCGAAACCAAATGTGGGCACGCATTTTAGTGCCGGTGGTAGAATTTGAACCCATGCCCACCGAGGTCTGAATTTGAGCGCTGTACCGCTAGACCACCCCGGCACAGTTAATTGGTCATTTTTTAAAATTTTTTTCTATTGTTAAAATAAATTAGAAAAGATTGGAAATAAATAAAGGACGAGGGTTTGGTTAATTTATTTCCAATTTTTACTAGACCAAGTTACTATTCCAACACAAGTTTCAATTTAGGATTAAATGAAAACTAAACAGTTTATTCTATTGGTAGTTTTGCCCAGTTTTGAGTGAAGCAATCTACCAACTCTTCCATCTCGCCAGTTTGACAAATTAAAAATTTATTTGCATTTTTAGATAGGCTAAACAACCTTTAAAACAACACACATTGTGTTGAATAAACACATTACACCGATTTAAGTACTTAGAATTTGTTTTTTTCAATAGTCAAATATTATCTATATACAGCCATTTGAAAAATTAACGCAAAACATTATAAGAGTATTAAATCTAAATTTGTTTGTTATGTCCAATTGTTTTTCGTAAAAATAAATATTGAGAATTAGAAATTATGTCAAGTACTCAATAGTTTTTTTATAAATACTTAGAAATATTTATTTTAAATGGCTGAATCCGCCAAAATGCATATTTCAAAAGCTACTTCTATATAAACGTGGATAATAATTTAAAGTTATATTATTTTTATAATAATTAGCCTATTATTATTTTTTATACTTAATTTCACTAGAAATGAACAATAACTAATTCTTAAAATTAATGTTAAACGCACATTTAAATCTGCTCTGATTGTGATGTCATAATAATTATAAATCATGTTAATCATTTTACTCCATTTTCGATTTTGCACCAATTGATATTTTATACAATTTTTTATTACTTACAATATATATATATATATATATATATATATATAATTATAATTTTTTTCAATTATTATACAGCATTGTATATTTTATAATCGAAGTGACGTTTCTCTTCTATGCTATGTAGTTGCTAGAGAGGTTTTAGTTAAATAATCACCTTTTTGCGCTAATTGTGAGAATTGTACTTGAACAAACAATTCACTTTTACACCGTGTAAAAAATTACGATACAAAAAGCAAACACATATTTACAATAATATATTTAATACAATTTATAATTAATTTAGTTAAACAATTATTATTTTACTTACATGTATAGTTGTTTTCTGAATAAGTAAACAATATTATGTTGACACCAAGTAGATATATTTGCACGCAACTAATAATATGATTATTTATGTTCCATAAACATGAAACTTTCATAATTTACTACATTAAAAGTTAAAAAATTTAATTTATCCAAAAAAATTGATTAACATTTTTCAAAATAGCAAATAAAAGTGTTTCATATTATAATCGTGTTCGTGTAATATAATTAATAAACCCAAGGATTGTTGCTAATATATACCTTGGAAAGGAAATAATTAAAACTTGAAATATTATTGGTTAAAAATTAACTAAATTGTAATTGGTGGATCTCAAAACACTATTTATTTTGGAAATAATATACTTTGCAGAATAGCTAGGTATAAAGCTTTACTTTTATTAATAATTTTTTTCATTTATAAAATAATCAATATTTTTATTTTTTGCAATATATTTAAAATTAGAAACTATCATTTTACATTGACTTTAATAAGCCTGAAAGCATTATGATTTATCCATAACATTTTTAAATTTTGACGGTTTAGTCATGTTTGTATTGTATTTAACAACACATTACGTAATACAAAACAACATAAAATCCAATTGCTTTAAACAGCATAGGAGCAACAAAAGTTTTCCATGTGCACAGCGGTATAACTAGGCTTCAGCTTTGGCAGATGGGTGCAATTTTAAATCCAGGGTACTTAAAATGTATATTACGGCATATGTATACTACATGTAGCCGTTAAGTTAAAAGAGATAATTCAGACAATAAGTCAGCTGGCTTTGTCAATTTTTGCAAACAGTGGCGATGTCACAAGAATCCTATTTATTGGCCGAAAAACTTCTTTATTCTTTTACCTTTGTTATGCTTATCAATCCATTAAAGTCGGTTGTGTGATATGACCTAAAAATGAATAAAAAAATAACCTAATAAAAATGTTTTTGTTATGCTATATTAGGTTGTATAAACTATCATGCTCTTGTGTTATTGCATTAAAGCTGCAATTATTTTGTCACACATTCTTGCTTTATTATTTTTCAGCATTTTAAGAAATGTAGGTCTTATTGTTATAATTGTAAATTATAGTTGTTATTTTAATTATAAGCAAAAATTTTCTCAATCATCATGTCAGTCAAAATAATTTGTTACGATAACAAAAACGGACTTAATCAATTGCTGATTATGAAAAGTTGTTTTTAAAATAAAAATTATTGAAAAGTATTTGTTTTTAAAAAAATTAATATATTTTTAAAATATTTTGTATAACGTGTTAAACAAATAATAAAAAATAAAACAGAAAACATAAAAAACGTAATAATAATAATCATTATTATTATTAAATATATTATACAAAACCCTTTTGCTTTAAAAATAAGCATGGGGCAATAAAACAACAATTACAGCAAAATAACAACAACAAAGTTTCGTTGGCATCAAAGAATCTGCAAATTGAAGATTGATCTTCCTTTCGGCTTTCACTCAACCCTGTCATCTGTGTAACTCTGTCATCCAGATACGTCCAATCATTTCTTTGCAGTTGTTTACCAAAATGGCGTCTATTCATTGTTTTCGTAGCAGTATAAATAGTTTACAGAGATCACGTTGCTAACCTTGCGTGCTCAAACCCTCCTCCTTTTTCCAGACTTGGGACTGGCTAGATTGAATCAGTTCTAATCCGCACTAGGTGGCAATTACTATTATTATTACAAAACTATTGGGTCAGACAATTATATAATTATATATTAAAATTAGCATATAAGAAATTAACTCTATCGTAACTGGTCCAAAGTCTGGTTAAAAAAAAGGGGATTAGTAACCTGGTCCCTGTAAAAAATTAATATTGAGCTGGCCCTTGAATGACTGCGCTACGTTTCCATAACACTGGAATTAAATATTGTTTCATCGTTGATTTTTTTAATATTTTTTTAAATGTCTCAATATTTTTCTTTTTAAAAATTAATTTTTTAAATAGAATCAACCAGAATAAAATTCAAATAAAATAATAATAATAATAATAATAATATTTCGTTAAACTGTAACAAGAAAGTAAAAACAGCATAAAAAATCGAAATAGAATTTCCAATCTTCACTATGTACGATTTTAAAAGCCAAATAATTAATATACAATCCCATAGGAAAATTTTGTTGTTCCGTACTCTTCAAAGCAAAAGAGTTTTAAAACAAAAATATTTACTTTTTTATTATTTTTTTAAATGTTTATTGCTTTGAATGTTTTGACAGGAAAAGCATTCCTTTCAGCAGTAGACATGTTGGCGAAACCGAACGTGGGCCTTCATTTTAGTGCCTGTGGTAAGATTCGAACCCATGTTCATTGAGGTCCAAATTGAGCGCTGTACCGCTAGATTAACCGGGCGCATTTTAAGGTCAAGAAATCTCTTTTTGATAGAATGTACCAACGTGACTCACGGAGCTTGACTAATAGGATTTTTTTAATTGTTTTTTTTCGTAGTCGGTTTTATCGGTTTTTGTGGGCATATCATGATTGAGAGAATATATACAAAAAGCAAATTTGTTTCACGTTTTATATTTTCTAACTTGTCTATTTTGTAGATTTAATTAAATTTTGGTAAATAAATCATTCGGTCATTTGCGCGAAATGTTTACAAAATACGATACGTTGGGTGAAAGGACTATTGAAGATGCACTCAAGTCCGAATTGAGTGGCAATTTGCTAAAGGCATTTCTTTCTATTGGTACGTTTTGCCAATTGAACAGTCATTGTTTTGTCACTCTCTTTGTTATTTCTATATTTGCACAGGCTTGATAAGCATAACACATGCAGGAAAATAACAAAGTTTCTTGGCTAGTAGATGGCATCTTCGTTACGGTGCCACTGTTAGCAAAAATTGATAAAAATCGTCCACATCGTTGTTAGGACTATCCTTCTAAGCTCAACGATTACATATAGTATACGTATACCTTAACACACTTTTTAAGCACTTTAGTTGTATGCATTCATCTACTTGCCAAAATAGAAGCTCAGTTGCACCAATGTGCACCCGGTTCCTGCTGTGATAGTCTGAATGTTTGGGTGTACTCAGTGAACATTTTAGCAAAGCCGAAACGTGGGTCCGCGTTTTAGTTCCAGCGATGGGATTCGAACCTATGCCCACCCAGGTCCAAATCGAGCGCTGTACCGCTGTACTGCAATTTTCAACTATTATCCAACTTTATTATTGGAATAATGTCTGCATTTGTTTGAATATTTGTTTGTCGTATAAAAAGACCACACTGCTAACTTTGCGCTCCAGCCATCCTCCTTTTTTCAATCAGACCCGGGACTAGCTACAATAACACGACACTTTATAAAATAAAATTTAAATAAAAAACAATAATAATAATAATAATAATAAAACATAAAAGAGTTTAATAGTAAAATAATAAAAGAAATAACACATTTTTCATATGTTACAATAATTGTAACTATTTTTTGTTGAAATGCAAACATATATTTTAAATTTAAATTTTTTAAAATTTGATTTTAAGTAGACACAGCGTATTCGAATTCTTTAAATAATGTTTATTACTAATATAACAATAATAATAATAATAATAATAATAATAATAATAATAATAATGGTAATAACAACAATAGTAGTAACAATAGTTATACAAAAATATGCATAAACACAATTATTCAATTTTTGTATATTGCAATTCCAGTTAGCATTAGTAACAATGCATTGTTTTTTTCCCAATTAAACAAATAAAATTTTAGTCTTTTGTTTTAATGATTTTTATAAGCAGTTTAAATGACATTATATTTTATACTAATAATTAGTAATAAATAGTATTAGTATATTTGTACAATTTGGAATTTTTAAAATAATCCATTTTCCATTATTTTAATTATATTGATTTTATTAAATTAATTTTGCATTGCATTTGCTTAAAATAGTAAATATAATAATAATAACAACAATTGTTTTGATACATGTTAAATTACAGATTCATTTACAAGACTAATACAGAGTTATTACAAAAAAGTGACCTTGATCTCAATGATAATGCAAAATAAAGGGAATGGGTAATATTCGACCTTTTATAATTATTCAAAAGTGTTAAATTTTGTAGGTAAAATAAACAGGTAGCCATACCCATTTTTTAAAATTTAGCGTGCATGATTTGTATACCGAGACTAGAAAATAACAATAACAATATTATTAACATAATTAATAATTATTATAATAATTATTTTTAATCAAAACATTTGTATTATATATATATATATATACATATATAAGTTTTTATGTACGCCTTTATGTTTTTATAGATGAATAAAATATATTAATATACTTACAATAATTACTTAGTTACCACTTCAATATAAAACAAATTTAATAACACCTTTAAATAAAAAATATTACAATTTCCAATTAATTTAGGGAGGAAAAAGAATGTTTTACGCGAAACATTGTTCAGCCCAAAGACAGTTAGCAAAGTCCAATGAAGTCTACAATTTAGTGTAT
>JAKXYG010000400.1:0-17174 GCA_025895645.1 Cardicola forsteri | reverse complement strand
TATTTTACTGTTATTCTAACAATTGCAAATGTTCCTCAATTTTTGTAATAAACAAAAAACAAACAAAATATAATAAAATTTATTAAAATTACATTACAAAAAAAACAAACAAAATAATCTTTTATCTGCATAATTATCCACCAAAACGTAAGGCCACTTATACAAAGTACAGTGCCACTAATCCTTTTTTTTTAAACGGGTAAACGTTTCTTCAGGGTTTACAGTTTTTAAAAACCAGGTTAAATATAATTGTACTGTGACTCAATTTCTACCAAAAATTATACAATTCCCTCGTTGTGATTTCTTTTTAAAATTTGTCACGGGCGTATATCTAAATTTGGAAAATAGGGCATTTTTGCAGAAATAATAATTTCAACTTAAATTCTTTCTTCTTGGATAGCTTTTTCTTGTTAAAATCAATTGAAATTTTTTACTTGAGCATGTGCGTTTGTGCTTTTAATTTGGTGCGCCTATAACATATTTACCGTTTTTTAGTTTAACCGTGCTAAGCAATTAAATTTTTTAATTCTACAAGAAATTACATAAAAATAAAATTACTTGGTTTTACAAATCCTGTACTTTCAAATTTTTGTTTTTGATAAAAAAATGCATATGTAAAAAACTTTCTTATATAAAAACCCTTTAAATCCTTTATGGTTTAGTTCAAATACACAGTGATAAAACTCACTGTTGGTATTTGTTTTAAAAGCGTGAATAGCATTTTTTACTTCCTTCCAATTGGAATAACTACGTTAAGTGCAGTCCGGTGCAAAATGAGGAAAGAGCAAAACAAAATACATTAAATAGTGCTTAAAATATCCAATTACAGCTTAACTAGAAAATAAAACAATTAGAGAATAGAACCCACATTTAATAAAATTTACTAATTAGAAACAAATAAAAATTGTATGACGTACAACAATTATCCCAAAAACAATTATTATAATTATTATTACAAAACACTTTCGCTTATAAAAATAAACATGGGGCAATAAAACAACAATAAAAAAAATAACAAAAACAAAGTTTTATAATTTAAAAAAAAACATAAAATAACAACATGTTTTTATGTATTTGAACATTCTGCTTAACATTTTGCTTGGTCCCATAAAACATTCATTATTATTAAATTTTTCTAAGTAGTTTTTAACTAAGTTTTTTGTTGTCTGCCGATGTTGTTTTTGTTATTTACAATTGTTCATTCCTAAACCGTTTTTACTGGTTTTTTGGGTAAAAATGTAAAACAAAATTTTGTTTACTAATTTTAATAAGCAAATTATTGTTTAATTTGGTGCACAACATTTTTGTTTTTGAACAATTAATCAGTAAGTCAATAAGAAAACTAATATCACTGAGACGTGTTGTAATATTTTGCATCATTTTTGGAGTTTCACTGAGTAGACCAATATTATTTGCAAAATCCAAATTTGTTAATCTGTCTTGGTTGTATTAAATACTATAAAACAAATTATTTATGAATCAAGTCATAATAAAATTATTTACCAGAAAAAACAAAAACGGTGACAAAATACGTTCTTCACGTATTTTCAAAACAATTTTGAACGTAGCAGTAGGACTACTTTTTGTTCGAACTCAGTAACCTAAATTTTGGTATAGCAAACGCATAATATTTACATATTTTACCAGTATTCCGTAAAATTTAACAATTTTCCATAAAGATTCTTAATAAACACTGTCAAAAGTTTTCTTAAAATTAATAAAATTAATTGGAAATAATTGCTTAAAATTTTTGACTTAGCTTAGTAATGTTAAGAAGGGTCAGTATTTGTTTAATACAACTTTAAAAAAAAATCTGTTTGTTGTTATTAAACATGTTTATCTACCACATTATTTAAACAATTTAAAATTACTTTACAAAACAAATTACCAAACAATAAGGTTATTCCTCGCCAATTATGGTAATCGTTCAGACTTCCTTTTTTGGAAAGAATAACAATTACTTCTTGCCGCCAATTATTTGAAACTTGTTTATTATGCCATATAACATTAAATAAATAAGCAAATTTATTTTACTACAACATTACATTTTTAATTAAACTTCTCTGCAATTATTTTTTTAAATCCTCCTATTTTATTGTCTTTTAACCTTTAAATTGCCTAAATCATTTTAGTAACATTAATACAAATTTCTGGATTTTGAGTCACATTTATATTATTATTATATCTATAAGAGTAATTGGCATGGACTGTTATTTGTGTTATTCTGTTATCTATACATGCAATTTTTTACAGAGGTCAGGTTGCTAAATTTGCGCTTAAACCCTTTTTTATATGCAGGCTTGAAATAAAAAAACATTATTTTGGAAGACAACGGCAAATAAATGATAGCACAATTTAGGTGACAGAAAACCAAAAAAAAGTTTAATCTTTACTAAAATTTTAATTAATATTGAACCATGAAATGTGCACACGTTTACGTAATAAACAGTTAAATGTTTTAAAAAAATTAAAAAAAAATTAAAATTTTTTTAGCGTTAACAAAATGCAATTTAAAGTACAAGAACATCTTGCGAATAAAAGTCTATTTTATTTATGGAATTGATATTATGTTGTTTTAATAATTATATACAACAAGAAGCTAACCGGTTAAAAATTTATATAAAAAAACTATCTTTGTTTTTAAAATATATTATTTTGCATCTTAAAAATAGTGAAATAATTTTACAATTTATAAAATTTGTATTATGAAAAATGTTTTTTAAAAATTTTACTATAATAAAAACAATATTCAAACTGCAATTGTTTCGCAATAAAAATTTGAATTGTTTTAAACTTTAATATATTTATAAAAAATATCAAAAAATAATAATAGTAATTAAATTAATTTCAGGTTTAGGTTCAGGTTGAATACACGAGTTAAGTAGGAGTAAACTCCTTTTGATCCTCGGTTCTGTTTATCAGATTAAGTAGAAACAATTTAATAATAATTTAATACGATTAATTTTAAAAATTCTTTGTTTTTTTAACTTTATTGTATATAATTTTATTAATCTAAATATTTAAAATAGACATTTTTGACACTTGCTTTATTGTTATAATGGAAACGGTTTTAACCGGAAATGTTCTTAGCTTTTACTATTAGTATTATTATAAAATATTATAAAATCGCATAATATTATTTTTATAATGCATATGCATTTATTGAATATTAGTATAGTAATAACAGTAATTAACAAAATTCCACTGTTTTTGTTTTAGTTTTTAATCAAGTTAATTAATAGTTATGTACATAATTTTTTTATTATGTGGTAATGTTTATTATTTCAAAAAACAATCTTTTGATTCAGTTTTATTAAAAATACTTGTTTTAAAAACATTTATTTTTTTGTTTTAGTTTTTGATAAACGTATACAACTACAGATTGCACAAAATTACCTTATAATTTAACTACAAATACTTGTACTACATTACATACAATTTTAACAAGTATAAATAAATTAAGTATTCAAATATAAAGATATTTTACTATGGTGTATATTTATTTGTAAAAACAACATTTAAGTCTGTTTTAATAACGCTTACATTACGCATTATTTTACGCAACAGTATCATTTTATATTTAAACTAAAAATAAACATGAATGCATAATCTAATTCTATTGTATACTTTTTATTATGTTGGTAGTAATTGCTGTAACTTTATTTGACTTGCAATAACAGTTCAAAAGTAATCTACAATTTAAAAAATATGTATTTGTTATTAAAAATAGTAGTCAATTACAGTAGGCAACGTATGTCATTCCAGTTACTTAGAAAAAAGTTTTTGGTTTGTAAAATAATGTAATATATTTTTTTAAATAACAATTTTTTTAGAAAGATTTGATTAATAAACTACATTTTTTATAAATATATAATTTTGATACATACGCTGGTAACACGATGCCTAAACTTTAACTTTTTTTAATTAAAATTTATTAGATATTAAAAATGTAATTTATTTAAAAAATAATTATGACAACCAAGCTTTAACTTATTTCCGGTATCCCACTGTTTTTTAGAAAATTTTTAAATATATTTTTTTCCATTAATATTCTATTTCCTTTTTATGATATGTTGATACCATTTGAACCGAGGATCAAAAGGAGTCTGATTCCTAATCAACTCGTGAATCATCCTGTATCCTGTATCCTGTAATATACTTTACTCATGAGTGTGCTATATCCTATAAACAATTATTTATATTCCAAATTGTCTATTTGACCAAATAACTAAATAATATTAAATTTATATATATTAGTAAAGTATTATTTAAGATATTTATTAATAAGTGTTAGATATGTCTAAAATAAGTAACAAGTGCTACATATATTTCCATATTATAATAGGTCAAAATTGGTTTCATTTATGTCATTATCTGTAAGATTAAATTAAATCAATTTTGTTATCTCAAATTAAAACATAATAATAAGCAATTAATAATTTGTATTTTACATTTTATTTATACAAAAAATTTACAATTTTTTAATTATTTATGTATATATATTTACAGCAGGATAAATAACTTTTACCTACTGTAATATGGTAAATATTATATAGAATAAACTTTAGGAACAAAGAATTTTCATTAATAAATGCACATTATTAGTATTTTTATTAATATTAACGTGCTATTATAAACAATAAATGCACTATTAGTAGTAAACACAATTTGCATAATATAAATTTGTTACTAAGGTAAAAATCAATAAGATGTTATTTTATACTTAACCCTATTACGTCAAATTGTTTTTTAATAACACTTTCTTTAATCCAAACTACCATAAATGTTATTTAACAATGTATATTATAAAATGGGACACATATGTTTTTATAATTATTACTGTTTTAAATTACAATGCGATAAGTGTTATTAAATTATTAAATAAACACTTTTACATTAGGTGGCGGTTAATTATCCACAATGTATGCAACCATATACATTTTATTTATTGACAACATTTATAAAGCACATAGTTTGTTTAGATAATAAGCCTACAATTTATAATAAAAAAAAAATTAAGTAATTTAAGGTTTTTAAAAGCATATATTAATAATGTTTTAAATAAGATAGCTGTAGCATAAACGTATTCGTTAAACTTTGTGCATATTTACATATACTAAATTTATTATAACGTATACTAGAATGTAGTATAAATTGTTACAAAATCTAATAAATTATTATTAATAATAAAACAAATGTTTTAGTTATATATATATATATATGTGTGTGTGTGTAAAACTTTTGTCGGTTTACGTAGCAAATTTAGCGCTTTGAAAACCTATGTAACATTCTGCTTTAGTTGCTTATTTTAGACATATCCAAAGTTTACTAATACATACCTTACATATTACTTTAACAATACACATTAAGTAACATTATTTAAACAAAGCGAATAAAAAAAGTTTTTGAACGCAAAGTTAGCAACTTACTAAATTTTTTACTGAAACAATAAAAAGACGCAATTCTGGAAAACAACGGCAAAAGAGGGTATTATTTAAACTGGGGTAACAGGATTACTCAGATGACAATGTACAGTAAAAACTAAATAAAAATGTAATTTTTAATTTATAGAATTTTTTAATTTTAAAATTGCCATTAATGTTAAAACGTGGAAAATGCACACATACTTCCGTACTAAAAAATTAAAACAAATTTTTTAAAGAATAAGAAAATGCAACTTACATACAGATAGTAACATAAGTTAACCTACTATAATATTAAAATATATGTAGCACTTGTTATTTATCTTACACATATCTAGCATTTATTAATTATTACCTTAGACAAAACTTTACTAATATATATACATTTAATATTATTCGCAAAAAATGTTAAATAATTATATTTAACATTTTTAGCAATAAAGCCCAATACTACCATAATAAAAACTTAAAAACAATCACAGATAATTGGCCTTAAAAAATAGTTTATTTATTAAAATACATAAATATACAAAATAAAGATAAAAAACTTAATAATGTCAGTAATTTAAGTAATATCTACAATTTTATTCAACTTTTGCCAGCCGCTTTAAAAAGGAATCTATTAATGTACCAATATAACCCTTCAAAATACAATTTTACAACATGATTAATGTTTGCTTTTAATAATACGTCAGTTTCTACGCGGTTTAACTCACGTTTTAAAATACTAAAAAAGTTTTTAATTACATTGAGGTCTGGATTGTATAATGGAAGTTAAATAAAAGTAATTTTTTGTGGTCTAAATAAGGAAAACGTATAGTAAATTGTAAGTTATGTTAAATAACACATTACCATTTTTAAAGTATGTACGGGAGCATTGTCTTAAATAATTTGTTAATTGTCTTGTAGTATTTCTAAACAACTTACTATAAAACAAATTTCTGAATATTTGTACAAATTCAGCGCTGTTTAAATTGTTATTAGTACGCATCTATTTTGGAGACTGATTGTACTTAATTGCAAAATATCCTTTGACACATAAAAAATGTGCAACTTTTATAACAATACAAGTGTAATTAAGTAAAAAATTTTAATTATAAATAATCTTTGAATGTTTAGTCCATAGTTTGTAGAATATTGCACACTCACTTGTAAAGTATATTGATCTCCAAAATAACGACGGATAATGCTTGTACTATTTTCGTAAACTCTACTCGTTATAATCTATGTGCACGACTAAATAGAGGTTTCTTAACAGCCGCTTTAAAAATAAAGTCTTGAGATTTTATTCTTCTTCTTACAATTAAATAAAATTTTTTTTTCCATATTGATTTTTTTATTTTTTTCCATTTATTGTTCTGTGTTTTTAAGCCGCATAATTATAAACTGATTATCTTGTTTAGTTGTTGAACGTTTTCTACCAACTGTAGATAATTTGAGGCTTATTTTATTGTTCAAAATGGTGTACACAATTAAAACATTTATTGTCATGCATTTGGCAATTGTTTTAACTAATGTGCCCCTTTTAAAAAAACTTTGAACTAATTTATTATCATGGGTAGACAAATAACGACGCTAATTTGTTTTAACCATAAGTATTAAGTGAGCGGAAATAAGAAACCTTTTTATCAAAATTCAAAATTTTAAAATAGAAAATAAAAATCGACCTTATTAAAAATAATTTAATAATAAAAAAAAAATTATTTTAAAATTCTTTATATTAAAATACTTTTAAAATAAATTATTTATTGACTATTTGTAACTATGTGTATAAGCAGTTATTTTATTTTAAAAAATATTATTTTTAAAAATAAAAAAAATATAAAATTAAAAAATATTTTTTAATACATATTTTTCTAAATAAACTTATTATTTTAGCTAGATTCAACGTAATATTAGCAAAAATAAAATTGTGCAAATTTATGCTCTTACTGTGGTTACTGAAAAAAACGAAAAATGTTTTTTTATAATCAATTACAAAATTGGAAGAATAATCTTTAAAAAAAAACATTATAATATTGATTTGTAATTTGATTACAAAATTTAACAATAACAAATCTGGGTGTTATTGTTTGAATAAAATATTCAAAATAATAATTAATTTTTATTTCGATTACAATTTTTATATTATTGTACATTTAAACAACTTTGACTTTATTTGAACTTTGTTTTGCAAACTTTATCTCTCTCATCTCATTTTGTCATACATTTAAAAAACGTTTTATCTTATAGTTGGTATCTTGCATTAGTTAAATTTTTATTTAGCCGTTGATTCATGTACATAAAAGAATGTTACTAAAATACACATTGTAATTAAAATTAAATAAATCTATTAAATTATAACATTTATTGTTTTTAAAAAATTAATTAATCAACAAATTTTTATATTTATAACAATATATTTATTTGCTTAATATTAATTTTATTATATAAATGTAAATGTATATTATGTATTATTAATTTTAACAAGTAAAAATAAAAACATTTTTTTTACAAAACCCAAGATTTGCGCTTACATAATTAAAAAATTTTTTTTATGTTAAAATGTATTATATTTACTATTTGTTAATAATTAAATTGTTAAATTAGCATACAGAAATCTGCAATATATATGCATATATATAATTATTTTATTAAGCTTTGTTACCTCATCAGTGATACATTTTGCATATAAAGATATTTTTACATTTTATTTAAAAATATAAAATTACAATAAAATAAAATAGTATAAATAACAAAAACAAAATAAAATATGCAAACTTATGTAATAGTAAATATGCATATAATAAATATAGTAAACATGTTGATTAAAAATGCATGAATTTTACTAAGCATTTAATAAGTCATTATTAATCAAAGTTATGTTATGTTATAGAATGTGCGGGTAAAAAATGCAATTAACTATAATAGGTTTGGTTAATGTTCTAAATAATTATGGCAAACATAATTATTTGTATTAGTCTTGGCTCTTATGTACAGATAAATTTTCTTAGCTTTTACAGAAGCTATACATTTATTTAAAATTGTATGCAGTAAGTGCGTATTCTTTTGTTTTATCCATAACGCCAATTAACATGTTAATTAACAATAAAATGTAATAAGATAGATAATTTAATTTTTGTAAATTTTGGCACTAAAAATAAGTAACTTTTAAAAACTACATAATCTTGTTTTATTGAACTCGGACACACAAGTAAACAATGTAACAGTAAAAAATAATGCCAAGATTTAACAACACAATTTAATTATGCAGCTATTAACATTTTGTTTTTTTAATTTTGTTTTATAGTAACATAGGTATATGCTTTACAAGATAACACTAAATAAATTTGCTACATATAACTACTTTATATATATATGTCAATAGTTTTGCTTACTGTATTTATTTTATTCAAAATGTTTAAAAAATGTATATTTAAACAAATGGTTTTTTGTTAGTATATAAAACCAATATATACAGGTAGTGCACAAATCACAACATTTATATAAACGCGAATAATATACTAAAATTATATAAGTTTTGTTATAATTAGTTTTTTTTTAATTTAAACAATGGTTAGTATTTTGTTTTTGTTTATCCAAGAAATTAACTAAATATCAAGTTAATTTTTTAACAATTTATCTTATTTTAAATAAACAAAAATTACAAATATAAAATAATGTTATAAAAAAGCTACTAAAACTGACATTTGACACAACAACTCTATTACTAATGTAAAAAATTGAAAGTACTTAGTCATTCCACGATAAAAAATTGTGCAAAACAATTTTGGTTTAACATGTCAATCAACAAAAGTTAAACTATTTATTAATAAAAAAAATAAAGGTTTGTTTTGTAACAAATAAATTCAACAACGATTGTTTTATTTGCACATAAAACGATAATGCGCAATAAACTATTAGACTACAAAAATATTATGTAGGCTTAAAATTTAAAAGCATTTGCTTTTAGTTGTTAGTAAAAACCTAGTTGTCAATAAAAGACGTGTTAGCTTAGTATAAAAAATAATCAACTAGTTAAATAAAAAAGTGTACCGGGTACTTTAAATAATCAAACATGTGTTTTAGTAATGAAGAAAGTTTTATATAATTAAATGCGTCACACTTACACAATAGTCATTGTTATTTTTTATAACAATGTTCTGTGTTATACGTTTAAAAACGTAACGTTATATTAATTTAAATTTAATTTATTAGTTTTATATTTACATTTCAACATTAAATAGGCTAAAATCAGTAATAATTAAAATGTATCAATAGGTATTTAAGGAATTACTTTTATTTTAAAATTGTCAAATTTATTTAAATAATAAATTTATTTTATATTTAAGTAAACCAGGAGCATTGTACAGCTGTTTTATCTTTATTTAAAATTATTAATAGCGCATGCCTTTTAAGTTTTACGCATACATTAAATTAAAACCATGTCCTATTTAGTGTCACATTAGCGCCTTAGCGTACTAAGCTAAGGGTAGAGGATCTAGCGTTGTAAATTAATTTTTTTAACAAGTTTAACAAATTTTAATTGCCAAATGTTTTTAAATGCAAGTAAATTTATTATTTAAGTAAATGTAATTGCTAGAAAGGTTTTATTTTTATAAGCATTTTTACCCTGGTAATTATTTTAGTGGTTATTATATAACATACTAACCTTACAAATAATTTGTCTTATGCAAGAATAGTTTAGCAGTACAGCGTGCAAATTTAGAACTTAATAAGCATGAGTTTAATTGCAACCACTGGCATTAAAATGCGGGCCCACATTTGGCTTTGCTAAAATGTCTACTGCTGAAAGATGCTTTTTGTAAAACATTAAAAAAAATAAATAGAAAATAGAAAAACATTTTTTGTTAAAATAAGAATAAAGTTATTTTAACAAATTAATACTTTGTGTTGTTTAAAATTTAGTTAATTAAATTAATCTATTTACATAATGCGATATACAAACTTACAAATTTAAACTAAAATATTAATTAAATGTTGTTTATACAGCATTAGTATTGATACACATTTCACATATAACTATGTTAACTATTTTATCTATTATACTATAAAATGATTGTTGTTAAAGTGTATAAATATGTAACAGTAACATATTTATTTTACTAGTTTTATTAATTATATTTATTTAAACATTACCGGTTTATATTTGTGTTTTATTCAATACAAACAATGAGTGTCAATTGACTTAAACGCATACAAGACATTATTAAAAAAAATACATGCTAATTAGGTTATTAAAACTAAAATTTTAATATATTATTAAATTTATTTTTTAATTTACAAAATTGAACAATAAATTGTTGTTACATTTTATTAAATTAACATTAATTTTAGTACATCTTATGTTAAATATTACTAAACAAATCAATATACGTTGTTTATCAATAGGTTTTTAAGGAATTATTTGTTTTGGAAATTTGTTATATTAGAATTGTCAGATTTACTTGAATAATACATTTACTAATAATTCTAGTATAAAAATTTTAAAAATAAGTAATTTTCTAAAAACCCATTAATAAATGCAACCAAACCATATTATATGGGTTATTAAACGTAGCAGTATGCAAAGACCTATATTGTAAAGTCCTAATGAAAGGGTTTTCTTACTTGTTAAACCGGTAGTAATGTAGCCATTAGAATTAATCAGATTTACTATTGATAATAAATTTACAGATTTATAAAAAAATTGTTTTATAGTATTAAATAAAACCAAGCCAGATTTACAGATTTGTACATTGCAAATAATATTGGTTTATTTAGTAAAACTTTGAAAACAATGTAAAATATGACAGCACGTCTTAGTGATATTAGTTCTTCTATTACAAATTAATTTTTTTAAAAACAAAAGTGTTGTGCAATATGTCAAATAATTATTTGTTTATTAAAAAATCAGTAATCAAATTATTAATACTGTTGATTTTTTATATATTTAGAAATAATTATTAGTAAAGACGGAAGCTGACGTTACAGCCAGACTTGGAAAAGCAATGTGAGTCTTTTATAGACTCCAATCAATATGGTTACATTTTTTTATCTGTTTAAAGACAAAACTTTGTTTGCACGCCTTAATAAATACTTTTAAATTTACATATAAAAGTAAAATAAAGGAATTAAACAAACATAATTAATAAAATAGTAATTTTTTTACACTACAGGTGACTTAAGTGTAATTTAAAAATTACCTGGTGTGGTCACATTTTTAACAATAAACTTATAAAAAAACTAATTTTGTTTATTATATAATATTTATAAAATAAACAAAAATTATTTAGTTAAATTATGTGTTTACCACGCAAAATAATGGTAAAAACGGTTTTAAAATAGATAATTAAATATAGCAAAAAAGGGTTGGTTGATTACAAGAAATGTAGGTAGATTTAATTAAAATGAATTTGTCAGGAAATCAAACACAAATTTTGGAAATAAACACAGAATAATTTTGTTTAAATATAAAACAAAGTTATTGTTTTTTGAAGTGTCAGCTATCTTGTATCCTATGCTTATACTAAAAATATTTATTTTATGTTCACTACTTAAAGAATTACGTATTGTTTTCAATAATTACAATTTAACACTTAATTAAAAATTAAATAATAAATATTTATTTTATTTATTTTAATGCAAAAATTATTATTTTTTATTTTAATAAACTTGATAACTAATTTATATATACATTACAAACAATTTTAATAATATTTGACTGTAAGCAACTTTTAACAATGTTTGAAATACAATAATTTACGCGTGTAAGCAGTTTTAAAACATATAAAAAACGCAAAATGTAATAAATTAATTTAATTAAAAATATATTTTGTTAAAATAATGTACATTTTTAAAACGAATAATAAAAACTTTAGAATTTTTAAATTTTAGTTAGTTAGTATTCAATAGAGATTATAAAAAAAACGAGTCTGAGAGGTACTTTAAAAGTTTGTTTTTGTTACCAACTTTCCAATTGTAGAAGTCAAAGTAACGGATTGAATGTTAATTCAAACTTTATTGTTACGCTAAATCAATTGTATTTTTGTCTACTATGTTTGGGATTTAGTTCAAGCAAATGGAATATCTTGAATATTCGATCACTTTTTGATTTTATTATATTGGCAGATGTATTAAAAAAATATAAAAATAATAATTTTTAAATATAATATTGTGGAATTTAATTTTAATTTTAATTATTTATATTTGTAAAATTAAAAATACATTTATGCTGTTAACATCATATTTAATGACAATTAAACTTATATAAAGTTTTGCGTCGTTTATAGACAATTTTATTAAGATTTAATTAAGATACAGCAATTTTAAATGTATTCCAAAATATAGGTTACTTTTATAAGATTTATACACTAAAGCATTAATTTAATTAAATGTTACATAGAATTAAACATTACATTAAAGCCTATAAATAATATAAATAAAATTAAAAGTTTTAAACTTATACTGCTATTTTTATTGGTCAATAGTTTGGCACTATTTTAAAAACGTTTAAATTTTATAGTAACAGAATTCAGTTAAAATATATTATCTTACTACAAATTTTACAAAATAAAGTACAAATATTAAAAAAACAGTCTAGGTATTTATATTTAAATTTAAATTTTGCATTTTGCAATTTATTATATTTATTAACTTACGTAAATAATTATTTATAAAATTACATGGTTTTACACCGTAAGCATACAATTATTAATGCGTTAACATGCTTACAAATTTTACATATTAATACGCTTCTGTTAGATTTGTAGTTTAAAGTGCATTGTTTATATAATTACAATATTTTTCTTCTTTTTAATTTACTGAATGTATTAATATTTTTTAAATAATTAATTATTAAATAATTTTAAACATTGTGTAGTTATATACTATAATGTTTGTTTATTTTGATAATTTAAATTTATTTTTAACCGTTAATAATATTATTTAGCAGTTAAAACTAAAACATTATTTTAACAGTTTATAAATGTAATTTATAAATAAAACGTTATGTTTTTGAATACAAGTAAAACAAATAGGAATTAATTTTTAAATTTATTAGCATTTGTCAACCATCTATTTGCATATGTTGACAAAATAATTATTTTATATAATTAGCTACATTTATTAACGATTTTTACACAATTGATTACAATGTAAGTTTAGGCATTGTGTGATTATATAGTATATTAAAAAATTTAAATTAATATTTAAATAAATAAACAATTTAAAGCACTAAATATTATTTTTAAGGATAGGTTGATTAAATTTATATATGATGTTGTATTGTTGTTTAATAATATTTATTTTATTTATTACATTTTGTTGCATAATATAATTTGTATAACACTTTGTATTTTACACATTGTATATATATATCACAATAATTAAAATGTTTTATATAGGTGTAACGCAATTCGACAACGTATATGTATACCCTTGGATTACTAAAAATCAGGCGGCCTCTTCAATTTTTGCGAACAGTGAAGCGTTCACAAAATAAAACTTTTTAATTGGTTAGTTGGTTATTGTAACGTCAATATGTAAAACTTTAATTACTGTAATAATAGAAGAAAATATTGATATGCAAGTAAGTATAATTTATAACTTAAAATTGCATAACATGCCAATAATCCTGGAATTGCAATAAAAGACCCAAGTATTCAGTGGGATATAATACTAAATGACGTTTTTAATGATGTCATATCAATAACTAAAAAAGTACTTTATACGAGGAAGTGTTTCAATTACTTGAGTTTGTGTTAATGAGCTATAATGTTACATTGAATGTTTTTAAACAAAATGACACTTGGATTTCCGTCAATTTTCTAACATAAACACGTTGACAAATCCAGAAGTTTTAATGGAAATTATGTTAATGCAGCTACAGGTTTTGTATTTGTAACATTTTTTATACTTTAGCACAATATATACACAGTGTACTGTTGTAATAAAAAATCCCACTAATTACAACCTATAACATAACTATGTATGTATAAGTTAAAATTAAAAAACGATTATCACTAAGCATATTTTTTCCTTAATACGAAATAAGATTTTATTTTATTTCGAAAAAGAAAAACAGTTTTTAATGTCAGTGGCACACGTCAAAATAATTAATTTTTATTAATTTATTATTAATGAATAATATTTGTTTACCTGATTTATACTATTTTTTCCTCCTATTTAAATTAAGAAATTTCTAAGTTTTAATAATAAAATCTTTAAATATAACATTTATATAGTTTACATATTTTAATACAGAGTAAAACTTTATTATAAAGTTAAACAGTTTACTTAACTTTAAAAACGTAACCTATTGCACAATAAATATTACCTTTTAACTTATATTAAAAGTATGTAATAGAGTAGTCTTAAAAAACTAAGAAGGCAAGTTTATAGCTGGCTGCGTAGAAATGTGTAGCGTTACTATTATCTAAAAATATTGTATTGATTATATTATGTTGTAAATCTTATTTTAACATGTTTATATTTTAACGCTTACAATTTTTAATTTTTGTTAATATTATCTATATATTGTTTTACTGCACCGATAAGTGCGGGATGTATTCATTGGCGTGCTTGTGGAATATAACGTAGTTTGTTTAACTCTGTATTTGTCCGTTTATTTCATTGTTTTTGTGATGCATAATTGTATTGACTATTTTTAATTTTAATACATTTAGTATTGACGTTTATGTTTTGATATAATAATTACGAAATACTTAATGATTTATATTTTTATATTAAGTCAAAGGTTAATGATTAATGTATTTTAAAAAATGTGAGTTTTGACACAATTGTTTGTTGGGGGCTTGAATTAATATCTACTTTGTTGCGATTATAAATAAATAAATAAAGTATTATAATGTGTGGTAGTAAACAGTTTTTGGTTATTGTATTATTATTTTTTTAGTTTTGCTTTACTAAAAAATGTATTTAATATAAAAAAAACGCTATATAATAAAAAATA
This sequence comes from Cardicola forsteri, assembly GCA_025895645.1. Lineage (NCBI taxonomy): Eukaryota > Metazoa > Platyhelminthes > Trematoda > Strigeidida > Aporocotylidae > Cardicola > Cardicola forsteri. The sequence continues at coordinate 1,799 of JAKXYG010000400.1, read as the reverse complement.
GTAAATTCAAAAAAAAATTAACTACAGTCTATTATTTTGTTATATTAGTTTCTTTTATCAATAATTATTTATTTTTGTTTGCTTTATTTGAAACTTTTGAAAAACGTTTATTACCGTGCTTCTAAATATTTTTATTATAAAACATTACATGCTTTTTAAATAATTTACTGATACTTTTATCTAGTTGTCTCATGCTTATTTTAAGGCACAAGGGGTTGAAATTATTATTATTATTATTATTATTATTATTATTATTATTATTATTATTATTGTTATTAGCACAATAATAATAATAATAATCGTTTTATTTTTATAAAGGTTTGTTATATTTAATCATTTTAATGGTAGTGATACAAATTTTATCGTCATATTTAGATTAAACAATTTGTTTTTAAAAAGTTCTACATAAAACGAGAAAATTTTATTTAAAATTTTTAATAATTTCTTATCTAATTTTTTAAAAATGTGTTTATTTTTCAAACAATTTAAACGTAAATCATTTCAATTCGGTCGTACAATGTTTTCACATTTATTAAATCTAAAACATAGTACTTATAAAATAGATCAATAGATTGAAAATCTAAATTTTAACTTTAACTTGTATAAAATAATAAACTTTAGTTCATTTAAACTTTTTATGCAACTTATAGAACTAAACGTTTTTGTTTAACTGTAAAACACTTCAATAAGTTGTAGCAAACATTGAAAACATTATAAACTTTAGCTAACTAAGAAACTGACATTTCAAATACGTTTTTGCTAAAACCAAGAATTGTTGTTGTTGCATAGCAAATAAAAATGTATTAATGTTAATAATAAGATTTGTATCCTATTAAAAAAATAAATCTTTTTGCTTTAAAAATAAGCATAGGGCAATAGGACAACAATTACAGCAAAACAACAACAACAAAGTCTGGTTAGCATTGAAGATTCTGCAAATCGAAGATTGAGATTCCTTTCGGCTTTTATTTAACTCTGTCATCTGTGTAACTCTGTCATCCAGATACGTGCGATTACTTTTTTGCCGTTGTTTGCCGGAATAGCATCCTTTTGTATTGTTTCCGTAGCAGTATAACTTTTTACACTAGGTCAGGTTGCTAACCTTGCGTTCAAACCCTCCTTCTTTGTCTAATCTTAGAACTGGCTAGATTGAATCATTTAAAATCCAAATAGGGGTACTTTTAGATTAAACGTTTATAAGAATTTATGAAAAACATCTTATTTTTTTTGCCGGAATAGTCTAGCGGTACAGCGCTTGAATTCGGACCTCGGTGGTCATGGGTTCGAATCCCACCACTGGCACTAAATGCGGGCCCACGTTTGGCTTTGCTAATTATCCACTGCTGAAAGATGTTTCTCGTAAAACATTCAAAGTAGTAAACATAAATAAATAAAATAAATAAAATAATAAAATGTTACACATTAGCTGAGTTTTTATTTAGCCGTTGTTTTAGGTACTTAAAAGACTGTAGTCAAATTGTACATTGCCATTAAAATTAATTAAATTAGTTAAATTTTAACATTTATTTGTTTTTAAAAATTAATTAGGCAACAATTTTCCATTTTTATAGCAATGTATTTATTTGTTTAAAATTAACAGTACTGTACAGATTTATTATTAATTTATCGTTGATTTTAATCAATAAAGATAAAATATATTTTTTTTGCATTACAAAATATTATTTTGTTTCTACAAAACCCAAGATTTGTGCCCACATAAGTTAAAAAAAATGTTAAGTTAAAATTTATTATATTGACTATTTGTTAATAATTGTTACGTTAGCATACAGAAATCTGCA
>JAKXYG010000327.1:0-15466 GCA_025895645.1 Cardicola forsteri | reverse complement strand
CATATATACATATGTATATTATATATATATATATATATATATATTGTAACGTATGTAAATGTATTTTTCGGGTGTTACTTTATTTTTATTTAAAATTGTATTTTTTTAATTCATGTAACTAATTTTATTAAATAATATTTATTTAGATTTAAAATTTTGTTCTTTAAAAATAAAATTAATTTTTTAATACCACAATACTAATCAGAGATAAACTGTAAGAACATTTTATGTTTGTAAAATTTGGTTATTTATGTTAAAAGTTTTAATATTTACAATCACGTTATTTCAATGATATAAACATTAATATAATATCATTAGGTAAATAAAGTTTTTTAATAAAAATTATACAAATAAACTTTTTATGTAGAAATTTTATTAAATGTTTAGCGTGAATTATATAGTTCATGTATTGTTTAAATAAAAAAATATTTATGCAAACAAAATCGAGTTCAAAGATTGCTTCAATATTGATTATTTGTAATAGAAAACTAGATAAATCAAACCCCACGTAAGTTTAAAAAAATTTTAATTTATATAATAAATGCACTTACTTAATGATAACTAAATTTATCTGAAATTATTTATGTTTATATTTATATAAATATGCACTTTTTATTTTATTTTTCTATAAAAAGAAAAGTACAACAAATGGGTAAATGAAATTGCAACGTTTACAATACAACAATTAAAATTAAAAACATTTACACATAGTAACAATGTAGTAACATTTTGCTAGCAGTAGTAATAAATTTTGTTTTTTTTAAAGCTATTTTGTTCTGAGATTTACATAAGTGGGTAAATTAATAGTAGTAAGTACTAAGTCATTCAACCGTTTTTAATGTTTTGTTAGTTATACTATTAAATACAAAATTATAATAAATTATACATTTAATGTTAATAGAAACGTTTAAAGGTATATTTATGTAAGTATACAGATAGTAAAATAAGTAACTCCTATGTCACTTCGAAATACAATTTTTATATGATTAATTTTCGCCTCCAATTATAAGTCAGTTTTTATGAGGTTCACCTCATGATTTAAAATACTAAAAATGTGTTTAATTACATTGAGATCTCGACTGTATAGACAAAATTAAATAAAAGTAAGCTTTTATTTTTTAAGGCTTTTATGGTCTAAATACGGAAATCATATAGTAAATTGTAAGTCATATTAAAACACACATTACTACTTTTAAAGTATGCACAAGAGCATTGTCTTGAATAATTGTTAATTGTCCTTGCATTTCTGGACAGCTCGCTATGAAATAATTGTTTAAATATTTGCACAAATTCAGCGCTGTTTGAGTTGCCATTCGTACTCATCGATTTTGGAGACTAATTGTACTTGATTGCAAAATAACCCTTTGACACATGAAGGATGTGCAACTTTGATTGCAGTACAAGTGTAGTTGAGTGGGAAATTTGGATTATAAGTAACCTTTGAATTTCTAGTCCATGGCTCATAGGAAATTGCACACTCATCTGTGTAGTATATCAATCTCCAAAAAGACGGTAGATAATGTTTGTACTTTTTGACAAACCTCATTCGTTGTAATCTATAAGCACAATTAAGTGGAGGATTTTTAACAGTTGCTTTAAAAATAAACCTTTAGCTTTAATCCCCCTTCTTATAATTGAATGTAAAAATTCTTCTAAGTATTAGTTTTTCTATTTGTTTTACATTTATTGTTTGATGTTTTTAAGCTGCATAATTATAAACTGATCATCTTGTTCACTAGTTGAGCGATTTCTTTTAAATGTGGGTGACCTGGGGCTTGTCCCATTGTTGAAAATATTGTATACAGTTGAACCATATACTTTCATGCATTCGGCAATTATTTTAACTGTTATGCTCCTTTTATAAAAACTTTGAACTAATTTAGAATTATAAAAAGGCAAATAACGACGATGAGTTGCTTTAACCATAAGTATTAAGTGCTCGGAAATAAGAAGCTTTTATATTAAAATTACAAATTTTTAAACGGAAAATAAAAACCAACCTTGTGCTTAAATTATTAAAAATAATTTTTTAATTTTTTGAAAAATAATTGTCTTAAAATTGTTTAGATTACAATATTTTTTAAAACAAATTACTTATTAATTGTTTTAAAATACAGTGTAAATTTGTATGTATTTTGCTTGGATTAGAAATGATTCAATCTAGCCAGTCCCAAGCCTGGATAAAGGAGGAGGGTTTGAGCGCAAGGTTGGCAAACCTGGCCTCTGTAAAAACTTTTTACTGCTGCGGAAACAATGAAAGATGACGCCATTCCGGCAAACAACAACGTTTCTGAATGGCAAAGTTACCAGATAACAAGGTTGAGTAAAAGCCAAAAAAAAGCGCCATCTTCGATTTGTAGAATATTTAATGCCAACAAGACTTTGTTATTGTTGTTATTGTTTTGCTGTAATTGTTGTCTTATTGCCCCATGCTTATTCTTAAAGTAAAAGGGTTTTGTAATAATATATAATGTAATTTGTGAGCAGTTAATTTATTTTTAAAAAATCTAATTTTTAAAACTAAAAATTATTTAAAATAAAAAAAATTAATAACCGTTTTTGTAAATGAATTACACATTTTAATATTTAATAAACTTTAACTAGAAAAAGTTAAAATTTAGGCATCGCATTAACAGTATATGTATCAAAGTCATATATTTATTTTAAAAATGTAGCGCATTAATCAAATTTTTACAATATTTAAAAAAAATTGTTATTTTAAAAATATACAATAATTTATTTTGAAAACAAAAATATTTTTAAAAATTAATTAGAATGACATACATTGCCTACTGTAATCGTAATATATTTGTTCGATTTTAATAAATGCAATTAATTACTTCTTACTAACATATAAAACAATATTTACTATATCATTATGTTATATACTAAAATTGTTATAAATTAACAACTTTATAACAAAACATAGTGCAAAATTTACTTTTAAATATTTAAAATAAAATAAATCAATTTACAGGAATGTTGTAGCGGTACAGCGTTTGACTCAAATTTGGGTAGGCATAAGTTTGATCTTTACCATAAGCACTAAATAAAGGTTACCGTTTGGCAGTTTTAAAACGTCTAATTGTTGAAAGATGTTTCCCGTAAAGCATTTAAAACAGTAACAAGAAAAATAAATTGTTTAATAATAAAACATTAAATTGGACTCAATCAAATGAGTTTTGTTTGTTATTAAGAACTGTTACTCATAAAATATGGATCTTAGCCTACATTTACTGACTAGATTTAAAATTTAAACAAATCTTAATACATTTAATAAAGTGCAAAAACATTTAAGCTTATATAATAATAACTTTAACATTAAAATTTGTGTAAATTAATTACCTTGCAAATATGAATATTTTTAGATGTACATGTGTTGTAGTTTGAATAGTTTCTACTCTAATAATAATAGTAATATGTGTCAATATTTAAAACTTTATTTATCATTATTTTAATTAATTATCTGCACATGATACAACCAAACCTGTAAATTTATTTGTATATAAAACATTATTTAACAAATAAACTATAATAATAATTATTATTATCATTATTATTACTACTACTATTATTATTATTGTTATCATCAATATTATTATTAATAATTATTATTATTATATTATTATTATTATTGTTATTATTATTATTATTATTATTATTATTATTATTATACATGCGTGATTGTACTGTATGGCATTAGCAGTTGTAATTTAGTTTAAAAAATTTAGTTAAACTAAAAATGTTATTCTAATAACAACGTTAAATTCATTTATGCATTTATTTTTTGTATGTATTTTTTACTTGTTCACATTTATATATTAAAATTAAAAATTACTTATAAATTGATTTTAAAAACATTAAACAATATGCTATAAGCTGCTTTTATTATATTTAACTTTTTTGGGTACAAATAATATAAAATACTAATTGTTCTTTATTAATGTTAATCTATTGTAATTGATTTTATTACTACATTCATTTTAATTTTATATAGTAATGTGGATTAAAAATCTGTTCAATTTGCATTCATTATTTTGTTATAAGTCAAAAGAAAATAGTTATCAGTGCATTACCATTAATAAACATTTGACAATTATTTGTTAAATAATAATTAAATTAAATTATTTGTGAAATTAATTAAATATGAATTGTTACACTTCCAAAGTTTAAAGTTGAAGCGGTTTTCTTTTATTATAATACTTGATACATTGCCTTATACCAAACGCTAATAACTGTATAAACACTTAATGATTTAAATTAAATAGTTATTTTATTGTGCCAAATTTTGCAATTATATTTAAACACATTTGACAAGAAAAAGCATTTATTACAGAAATACTGACATTGTTTGCCGAGCAAAAAGGAAACTATATTTACTAGTTTTGCTCTACTTATATCCAACTTTTTGATACACATTTATTGAATTTAGCAACACACATTAAATAATCCCGCCAAATTAATTTTCTGAACATACAACATCATTGTTTAAACTTGCTAAATAAACAAAATTAGTCAATTTATTATATGTATTAAAACAATTTGTAAATTGTGTTAATTTAATTATAAATCAATAATTGTTAGACAATTATCAAAAACCATTCAGAAAGCATAAAATTTTTTTATGCTGCTAAAAAATAATATATATATATATATATATATAATCTACTTCTGTTTACTGTTTTAAATGTTTTACGAGAAACATCTTTTAACAGTAGACATTTTACAGATTCTAAACGCGGGACTACATTAAGTGGCGGTGTTTGGATTGGATTGTTAACAGATAAAGGAAGAAAAATTGCTAAACTAATAGATAGAAAAAACTAGACTCCAAAAAATTGGAAAGGTAAGAAAGCGAAAGATATGGCTAGAGAACATAAACTGCTGTACAGTGGGGAGTCAGGAAGAAATGGAGTGGCTATCATTTTATCAAACAAGACAAAAAAACCTAGTAGAAATATAAAGGTTTAGCAAACGAGAAATGATGGTGAAACTGAATATAGGTGGTTCGTACAATAATATTATTAGCGCATACGCACCCCAAGCTAGACATGACGTGAAAGTAAAAGATAAATTCTAGGAACACTTTAAGAAAATACCTAGCAACCTTCTTCTGACAAAGGAAATAATACATGGAGCTGATTTAAACTGATATGTAAAGCAGTCTAGAGAAAGTGTTGAAAGATGCCACGGCGGATAAAGAATTGGAAATACAAATGAAGATAACAAAATAATTTTAAAGTGTATGTTTTTACAAGAAATGGCCCTAATCAACACATTTTTTAGAAATTGAGAAACTAACTGGTGGAAGACAGTCAGGTAGACTTCTAGCACCAAGGAAAACATATATAAAGTGGGTAAGAGACTGTATAGTGTTCTGAATTTTATTATTTTACAAGAAACGCATCTTTTAGCAGTGGATATTTTAGCGAAACCGAACGTGGCCCTGCATTTAGTGTCGGTGGTGGGATTCGAACCCAGGTGCAAGTCGAGCGCTGTACCGCTAGGCTACTCCGGCACATTAACAATTTCGTTTTTTTTATTTTAAATACATTTTTACAGACAGTAATTAAAGAATGATTTCCTAGTTGGGGTTTCGGGTAATATTGCAAAGAATCAACGGCATTCTGAGTCGGTTTTATGCAATTAGAACAATTATTCAAAAATTATTAAGATTTCCAAATGTCGACAAGGAGGTAGGAGGCAGGGTCAGATATTGGATCACTCGACTTCTCATTTCATTACTGAGATACAGCAAAAAGTTTTCAATACGGTTAGCTGCTTTTTTCAAAATAATAATAATAATAATAATAATAGAAAAAAGCAAAACTATTAATTAATAAGTTTTAAATAGTTAGTAAAGGATGTATATGTGGACTGCAACTATTATTACACGTTTCAACGTTTGTAGGATTATCCATTAATCAGTAAGTATATCAAATTATAAAGAAGTATTTTATTACAGTTAAATAAAATAAGTTTATTTTAAACATTTAAATTTATTTCTTGTAAAAAATTAATTATTATTAGATTTAGAAAGTGTTTTAATAATATTAATTTTTAGAGGATTTGCCTTGTAAGTATACAGTTAACTTAATTAAAATTTAAACCTAATCCACAAAAAATTAATTCATGTGTGTTTATATCTAATTATATTTTAGAGGTGAAGATGTGTAAGAATAATTCTTATTTAATGAATATATTACACATATTTGTAAACATTTAAAAATTACATTTTTTTACATGATTCTATTGTAGCTTTAAAAACATATATTTACACTATAAAATCATTATTAAGTTTAAAATCACTAGTTTGGTAAGGGTAATACAAAAACAGCTTACAATATATACATATATAAGTTAATAGTAAATTCTTTTAATAAATTTAAAAATTGCAAACAATGTCTTAGAAAAATAGTAATTTTGAGTAATTTTATATAGTACTATAAATGAGAAACAGTTATATAAAAACAACAATTTCTGACTGCACAAATTAAATTAAATAATGTAGATGATAAACTTCTAAATTATTCATTTTAAAATTATATTAATTAGAATATATTTAATAAAAATACAAAAATAATTATACAAAACGTTTTAAAATGTGCAAAGTAATCATCAAATAGTAGAAATATTTGTACAAATAAATTTAAAAGAATAAGTAATTAAGAATACATTTGCCAAGAAAATGTACAAAATATAATCAGCGTAATAATAACATTAATTTTATTTCAATTAGAAGTATTTAAAAACGTATCTGTAAAAAAATTATTTTTCTATATTCTTTTTCAAACACAACAAGAGCATGTTTTAATAATTAATATGAATAATACAAGCCAATATTTTGCAAATAATGACATAATGTCAAATCAATTTATGTTAGTATTTTAAATTAAATTTTATAACTTTTCCAATCTTTAACATAGCAGCTGCAACTACAATAAATATAAAATAACATTTTTTTAAATACAACAGTTAATATAAACATTTCTTTCTACTACGTTTTAAATATATATTGTACATATTATTGTAATAAATTTAACTTATAATTAGTATTTACTGACAACTTAATGTATATATGTATATCAGTTTTATAATTATAAGATATTTTATAGAATATGCAAATTGCTGTCAACTATTTAATATTAATTTAACAATTTTGTTTAATTAGGATACTAAATAATAATAATAATAATAATTTGAATACATTTTTCGTTAATATGATTTATAAAAATTATAAAACATAACTTTAATTTTTGTTATAAAAAATATTTGTAACCTACTAAGTTGTTTTATTTTACAAATAGACTTTATATAACAGTTACTTACTAAAATAAATGTATTAACCATGACATTAAACATTCAATTACTTTAGATATAATCACCAGTAAGTTTAGATAAAACAGACTATTTCATAAAGTATTATTTTATGTATATTAAAAATCTAGTACTGCATTAAAATTTATTTTTAATAAAAGATAAAATAATGATTATTACAAACGGTTTTTACTGATATTTAAATAATGTGACGTTTTTTAAAAATTTTAGGTAAACATTTTTTTAAATAAGTAACAAATAGAAACAATAACTTTTTTGCATTAAAATTTATTATGATAAATTTTTAATGTAATTTGATTTAAAAAAAGTATTAGTGTTTATGCAAAAAAATACAATTAATGTAATAATAACATTAATTGTATTTCAATTAAAGATGTTAGAAAACGCAACTTTAAAATAAATTTTGTCACATAAAAAGTATGTCTTGAATTTTAATAATGAGTAAGCTAACAAATCTTTTGTACATATTGACAAAATGCCAAATCAATTTATGTTAGTTCTTTAAATTAAATTTTAACTTAATACAAAATATAGAAAATGCAAACAAATGTCAACTACTTAATAGAAATTTAACAAATTTGTTTACCAAGAATATTAAACAAAAACAATGTTAATAGCATTTTTTGTTATTACTTGCAATAGAAATAATTAGAAATAACTACAATTTAATTATTAAAATATATTTTGTTAACAATTATATTGCGTTAATTTACATATATACTATGTATAACAATTACCTACTAAAATAAATGTATTAACCTTCATATTCAACATTCAATTGCTTTAGACGAAGAAAAGCGTATGTTTAAATAAAACAATGTTATTTATAGTAAAATATATTATTTTATATGTACTAACATTCTATTAATGCACTGAAATGTATTTTTTGGTAAAAGTGCCATAATAATTATTTGCTAAATAAAATTAATTATTACAAACGGTTTTTATTGTTATTTAAAATTTATAATGTTTTATAGCAAATAAAATTTAAAATATGCTTTTTTATATACGTAGCAAATACAATCAAGTGCTATCTTTAAAATGTTTCTTTATCATATTTTACTATGCAATGTTTTTAACGTAATTGGATTTAACAAGTCTAGGTAGTTGCTAACCAAACAAGTAGCGCTGCGTCGGACACAAAATGTTAACTTCATGTCTACACAAAAAATACGTACATTTTTTAACTGATTATTACTGTGTGCTAAAAAGCACTAAAAACATACAACATTTATCAATGTATTATGTCATTACATTTAAAGCAGTATTTATTTGAATTTATGTTTACTTATAACTGGTATTTTTTAAAGTAAATACTAAGCATTAAAAAATGGTATAAAGTGTACGTAAATATAAAATGTGTTTTTAATTTCTCTTATTATATATACATATATGCATATGCATATTATATACATATACATATGTACATATGTATATATTTAATGTATGTAAATGTATTTTTCGGGTGTTATTTTATTTTTATTTAAAAGTGTATATTTTTAATTCTTGTAACTAATTTTATTAAATAGTATTTATTTAAATTTAAAATTTTGTTTTTTAAAAATAATATTAATTTTTTAATACCACAATATTAATCAGAGAAAAATCGTAAGAACATTTTATGTTTGTAAAATTTTGTTATTTATGTTAAAAGTTTTAATATTTACAATCACGTTATTTTAAAATGACATAAACATTAATATAATATCATTAGGTAAAAAAAATCTTTTAATAAAAATTATACAAATAAACTTTTATATACAAAGTTTATTAAATGTTTAGCATGTATTATATAGCTAATGTATTGTTTAAATAAAAAAATATTTATGCAAACAAAATCGAGTTCAAAGATTGCTTTAATATTGATTATTTGTAATAGAAAACTAGATAAATCAAACCCTGCGTAAGTTAATTTTTTTTTAAATTTATGTGATAAATGCCTTTAATTAATGATAGTTAATAATTAAATTTAACTTAAATTATTTATGTTTATATTTATATAATAATGCACTTCTTATTTTATTTTTCTATAAAAAGTGATGTAATGAATATTGGTAAATGAAAGTGCAACGTTTACAATATAACAATTAAAATTAAAAACATTTAAACATAGTAATAATGTACTAACATTTTGATAGCAATAGTAATAAATTTTGTTTTTTAAAGCTACTTTGTTCTGAATTTTACAAAAGTGGGTAAATTAATGGTAGAAAGCGGTAAATCATTTAACCGTTTTTATTGTTTTGTTAGTAATATTATTAAATACAAAATTGTAATAAATTATACATTTAATGTTAAGATAAACGTTTGAAGGTATATTTATTTAGGTACACATATTGTGAAAGAGGTGACTACTATGTCGACCTACTAAGATATTTAAATATATTTAGCATTTGTTAATTATCTTAGACATATCTAACACCTATTAATAAATACCTTATATAATACTTTTTAATAATATATATATATATATATATATATATATCATTCGCAAATACATTCTTAATATAATACACAATAACATTCCTTTAGCAATAAAGCACAATACCATCATTATGAAAACTTAAAAACAAACACAGATTATTGGTTTAAAAGAATAGTTCCATTTATTAAAATTTATAAATATTCAAAATAAAGGTAACAAACTTAATAATGTCAATAATTTAAATGATATCTACTCTTTTTTGGGTAGGAATCTATCAATGTAACAATATATTCCTTCAAAATGCAATTTTTTACAACATGATTAATTTTTTCCTCCAATGATACGTCAGTTTCCTTGCGGTTTACCTCATGTTTTAAAATACTGAAAACGTTTTCAAATACATTAAGGTTTGATCTGTATAGAGGAAGTTGAATAAAATTCAGTTTTTTGCTTTTCAAAGCTTTTGTGGTCTAAATTATGAAAATGTATAGTAAATTGTAACTCATATCAAAATACACATTACCATTTCTGGAGTATGCAAAGAAGATTATTGGATGATTGTTAAGTGTCCTGTAACATTTCTGGACAGCTCGCTATGAAATAATATTTTTAACAGTCTCTTTAAAAATAAAGACTTCAGATTTCATCCTCCTTCTTACAATTGAATATAAAAAATCTTTTAACTACTGACTTTTATTCGTTTTACATTCATTGTTTTGTGTTTTCTAAGCTGCATAATTATAAACTGATCATCTTGTTTGCTTGTTGAAGGTTTTTTTCCAACTGTTGAGTAATTTGGAGTTTGTTCCATTGTTCAAAATGTTGTATACAGTTGAACCATCTACTTTTATGCATCTAATGATTTTTTTAACTTTTACACTCCTTTTATAAAAACTTTGAACTAATTCCAAATTATGAAAAAATAAATAACGACATTAAGTTGCTTTAACCATAAGTATTAAGTGTGCGGAAATAAAAAGCCTTTTTATCAAAATTACAAATTTTTAAACGGAAAATAAAAATCAACCTTGTGCTTAAATTATTAAAAATAATTTTATAATTATTCGGAAAATAATTGTTTTAAAATTGTTTATATTACAATATTTTGAAAAATAAATTAATTTTAATTGTTTTAAAATACAGCGTAAATTTGTGTGTATATTTGTAAACAGTTATTTTATTTTAAAAGATGAAATTATATAAAATTAATTTTTTTAATAATTATGTTTTGTAAGTAAATTACATATTTGACTATTTAATATATTATAACTACAAAAAGTTAAAGTTTAGAAATCGCATTACCAGCGTATGTCATACAATTTATAAAAAAACTAGCGCATCAATCAAATTTTTATAATGTGTAAAAAAAAATGTGTTATTTTTAAAAAAATATACAATAATTTATTTTAAAAACAAAAATATTTTGAAAAACGTAATTGGAATGACATATATTGCCTACTGTATAGCTTCTGAATAAATTAGTGTTGAAAATTAAAAAAAAGTTTAATTTAAATTAATTTGTTATCTGCAATTATTTTTTTGGTAAAAATAAATATTAAAATTTAAAATAATGTAAAATATTTTATAGGTGCTTTATATCTACTTAGAAATATTTATTTTAAATGCAGTGATACCGGTCTTAATGTACGAATCAAAAAAGTAAACTATTAAGAAAGCCTAAGAGAAAAAACTGTATTCAGTAAAAATGAAAATGCTTCGATGGTCGTTGGGAGTGTCCAAATTAAACAAAATAAAAATAAAGTTGTTAGAGGAAAAGTGAAAATCATTGAAGTACATAAAAAAATTTAAGAAAAAAGGTTAAGGTAGTACGGCCATATTCTACGTAGAAAAAAACTACGTTATGAAGGAAATAATGGCATTGGAAGTGGAAGGTAAATAAAAACCGGGGTTGACTAAAGAAAAGATGGTTGGATTGTGTAGAAGCCGATATAAAGAAAAGGAGACTAACGAAAATTGACGCTATAGACAAAACCAAATGGAGAATAAAAATTAAAAACAGCGACCCTTTATAAAAGAGAGAAAAAGCTGTAAAAAAAGAAAAAGAAGTTAACGAAAACTGACGCTTGTTTACTACTTATTACAATTAGACAAACGAAAATTACTTTGGCAAATTTTACGTTTTTTACCCAAATAGAATGAACAATAGTAGATAGTAAAGGGAAGGTTGGTAAACCACAAAACCTTGGTTATAGGAAACTTGGTACAGAAAATCCAATTTAAATCAATGTCTCCTGCAATTAACCAAACATTTTGGCAAAACGTTTAAACACAGAATTATTTTTGTCCACTAATTTTTTAAAAATTATGTTCACGTTTTTTAATAAAAAAAATTAATCTTACTATGATTAAAATTATAAAACATTTATTTTTACTAAAGTTTTCTAAATTAAAAAATTACTATCTTTAATTTTTTACTATACAATAATTTGTTTAATAAACGAAAAAAGATTATTCTGTTCTTCTACAAATAATTTTTATTATTTAAAAAAAATATTTTAACAATATAAATTTATTTACATTTTTTTACAAAAAATATATAAATTTTTGTTTAATTTCATATACAAATTGATAATTTTTGATAAACATTAACGTTATTTTTCAATTTATATTTTATATAAAATTTGGGTAGTTAACTGATCCAGAATTTAAGATTGTACACAAGTTGAGTTGGCCAAAACACTTTTTAATACTTGGTTTTTAAATTGTTTTAAATTTTCAGGAAAAATATTAAATGGATAATCGGATAAAGGGGGATTTGTTACAGAAATAACTTTTGAAAGATAAAATCAAGGTAGGTAGTGGAACAATTAACAATTAGGGAAAACGAGACAAAAATAATAAATATACAAAAGTAATAGTAAAACAAGTTTTGTATTACAATGCAAAAACACTGCAATAATCTTTGAAGAAGAAAATGAGGGTAAATATGAATAACGCTTTACTTTGAAAATTGAAGCATCTACAATTGATATAAGGAATATTTATAAGGAAATAATAGATTTAAAAACTCATATCTCAAAGCTCTGCCCCGCCAATGCAATAACTAATAATGCGTTAAAACTTTTTCAAGAAAAGATTATTATTGGTTTTAAAAATATTATCACTGATTATTAAAGATCTTGTAATATAATCATGAAAGGTGTGCCTAAAACTGTGATAAACTGTCACCAAATCATATCTGATATGTGTAAGGACGTCTTTAATTCTATACCCTTATTTAAAGTAAATAGAATACATTGCAAACTTACACACACTGTCCCCTTTTATTTGTTAAATTCCCCTCGCCTCAACATGTACTAGACCTTTTTAAAAACTGATCTAGTATTAAAATTTTAATACCTTTCTATTTCGGACTTTTTAAAAAACTGATGGAGTTTTAATAAAAAAACTTTTTTTTATGCTTTCTTATCCCATAAGTACATTGTTATAATGGGAGACTTTAATGCTTCCTCAATTAACTGAAACTCCCTTGATAGGCCTTACGTGTTCTTTGAGTACCGTTTGCTCAAGCTCAGTATTGAACATGCCTTTAAGCAACATGTCCGTTCTCCTACCAGATATAGATTTGGAAACCATCCATTTTGTCTTGACCTTATCTTCTTTTCTCTTTTGAGAAGGAGTGATCATTCCGTCCTGTCTTTTTTAGTTTATTTCTCCTCGCCGATACATAAATTGCAGATCCAAAACACCTTACCCTTACCAAATTTTAGGAAAACAAACTTTAGTAATTTACAGGAATATTTCCAAAATGCAAATTGGAATTTACAAGGTTTTGATAATGTAAATAGCCTTTCTTCTTATAAAATAAAAATTTTTAGTTACGGTATTAAATTATTCGTCCCTTTCATGTACCAAAGATTTGGAAATAAGTTTACATCAGGTCAATTTACAAAACAAACAGCAGATTTAGCCCTGATAGTTACAGGCCAATTAGCTAGGTTTATAGCAAAATATTAGAGAGACTTATTAAAGAGTATATAGTAGGCTATCTCCTGGATAATAAATTAATTAATCCTGCTCAGCATGGTTTCATCCCGTCCCGTTCCTGTTTAACTAATTTATTAAAACTTACAAAGGGAATAACCAGTGATCTAAAACATCACCCTTCCGTTGAGGCTATCTACTTTGACTTTTCTAAAGTTTTTGATAAAGTTCCACACTCTCTCTTATTAGCTAAGCTAAATACTTTTGACATAGGTATTCTTCTATTGAACTGGATCACTGATTTCCTGAAGGATCGAAATTTTAGAGTTAGGCTCGGCAATACCTTGTCTACCCAGTCCAAAATCACGTCAGGGATGCCACAAGGATCAGTCCTAGGTCCTCTACTTTTTATCATGTTTGTCAATGATCTATCTACAAAATTTTAATCAAACATTCTGCTTTATGCGGATGATGTTAAAATCTGGGGCACAAACCCTTAACTTCTGCAGCAAGATATTAACAATATTTATCTTTGGTTAGTTACAAATAAGCTGCCTTTAAATTTAGAAAAGTGTAACATTTGGAATATCCTCAAAAAAGATTTTTAAGGTTTGAGATAAGGCTATTACTACGGTAAAAGAGATTAAAGATCTAGGGGTCATTTTCACACTATTCCTAGGTTTCACACTACATCACAAGAAAGCAACCCTAAAATGTTTTAGCCTGATTAAGTTTTTCAGATAGAATTTAAATAAAATTCCAATGGACTGCATTTGTCTACTTTTATGTTATATATAAGACCACATTTAGAATATTGTACTCAGGTAACAGGCCCATTTCGGAAAGCGGATATATATATCAATTAGAAAAAGTCCAAAAAACGTTTTCCAGACTCCCATATAACCTTTGTTTCAAGTCGTACCCAGAGCGTTTGCAGATACTAAAACTATTCCCTTTAGGATATAAACGACTCCGAGGCGACTTAATTTTTATCTATCAGTTATTTGCTAGCAATCGCATTAATCATTTTTTCAATGTAAGTAATGGAAAACTTAGGGGACATTGCCTTAGTATTTACAAACCCAGAGCTCTCACTCATTTTAAACAAAATCATTTTTTATATAGATCCAATACAGAATGGAATAAACTTTCTAGTTATGTAGTCAATTCTATCTCGTTAGGGTCATTTAAGTTTAATTATGATCAGCATTTGTTTGCCTTTTTTATTTAAATTCTTTATCTATCTACTTGTCTTGTCCAACTTATTTATTCATTTTTCTTCTATATTGTTACTACTTTTTATTTTTTATATTATTTATTCCTGTTTGTCCTAGTTTCTTCCTTCCTTTTTATTCTCCCCGATTTTAAACTTTCAGATACATTGGGAACCGAGGATCAAAAGGATAAATTCCTATGCACTTCGTGTACCCTCCTGAATCCTGAATCCTGAAACGTGCGACTGACTTCGCAATTGACTTAACTTTTTAAAATTAATTTATTAAAACAAATTATTTTTAAAATTATTTTTACAAAAAATTAATTATTTTTTATTTAAACTATCTATTTTAATATCAGTGCTTTTATTTGTATTATGATGTGATTACAACATTAAATTTTGTGTTAAAGAAATATAAATTTGAAGTACTTAATATGCTTTTTTATTTAAAACACATAAAGTAATAATTCATTAATTATTTTAAGTAATATATAAAATAAATTTAATAATTCCATCTATATAAGCGTTGTCTTCAAAATATA